>BHFT01035785.1:86138-125354 GCA_004320025.1 Laticauda laticaudata
CCCCCCCCCCCCCAAGGCTTTCCTATCGATTAAAAGGCAATGTCCATCACTGCAGGGGAAAACCAGGGCTGTTTAAAATCGTGCCCGCTTTTAAGACGCCTGGAATTCAATTCCCAGAATTTCCCAGCCAGCCAAATTGTTGAGAAATGCTCCCGTAGGGCTTCTAGGGTAAAGCAGAGGTGAGGAACAATGGCCCTTCATGACTTGTGGACTTCAACTCCCAGAGCTCCTGAGCCAGCACACTGACACTGAGAGGGAGAGGTCCCGAATTCAGGCTTTCGAAAGACTTAACTCTCAGTCTCCGGCAAACAGTTTAATCCTAAAACGCGAAAAGGCCTCACTCAGCCTGAAGAGCCTCCTTCTCCCGTCCGCTTCACGAAGTAAAATGAAAGGCGCATGCGTGGCCGCCGCTCTGCGATAAGCTTCGAGGGAAGAGGGGCGGAGGCAAGAAAACCGCCGGTAAGAATAAAGCGCGGAGCGAGGGAACGAGCGAGACATCATTTACGCATGCGCGTTTATATATTTAGCCCACAAGGTATAAAAAAAATGGCCCTTTCATGACTTGCGGACTTCAACTCCCAGAATCCCTGAACCGGCATGAAAGTCCCCACTTTCTACCTCTATGTTCTGTAATTCGCTCGCTCCGCACTTTGTTCTTATTGGCGGTTTTCTTGCCTCCGCCTCTCTTCCCTCTCAGCCTATTGGAGAGCGGCGGCCCCGCATGCGCTTTTCATTTTATTTCGTGAAGCGGACAGGCGAGGGAGGTTCTTCAGCCGGGGCTGATTGCGGTATTTTTTTTCGCGTCTTAAGGTTCATTTTTTTTTTTTTTCCNTTTTTTTTTTTTTTGCCGGAGACGGAGATGGAGAGTAAGTCTTTCGAGGGCCTGAATTTGTGGCCTCTTCCCTTCCGTGCCGGCGTGCGCAGAGGGGAAAGGTAGCGCTTAATCCGAAGTGACTCCGGTTTGGGTTGAAGGAATTGGCGCCTCGTTTCTAGCAAGGGATTCAAAGATGGTCGTTTTATAGGGTTGATCCAGGATTGGTTGGGGTGAGGTTTTTTTTGTTTTACCCCTTAGCTGAGGAGCCTTAATCCGAATTAACTGACTTTGCAAATGTAATTTTTAGAACCAGATTCTCTCCAGGGGCTAATTAAGTGGGAAGGGGAAATTAGGAGAGAATTAGGATTAGGGAATCCAGGCAGGTGGTTTGGTCTGGAAGAAGGCAGTGCCTGGGACTGGAGAATCAGACCTGTCAGCTCATGGATGGGACACCACCTGGAAAGCCCTGGGCCATAGGGTGAACTCAGAAGAAAGGTGGCAAACTGTTTTTATACTCTTTTTGTTCAGGTAGTCCTCGACTTATGACCACAGTGGAGCCCAAAACTTTCTTGTTGAGTTGAGCCTTTTGTTTAAGGGAGTTCTGCCCCCATTTTGTGACTTTGCTTGCCAGAGTTGTTAAATTGATACATCAATAATCTGATTGTTAAATGAATCTGGTTTTCCCCATTGATTTTGCTTGTCAGAAGGTTGCTAAAGAGAATAGCGTGACCTTGGGACACAGCAACTGTCATAAGTATGAACCAGTTGCCAATCATCTGAGTTTTGATCATGTGGATTATGGGGATGCTGCAATGGTCGTAAGTGTGAAAAACGGTCATAAGTCCCATTTTTCAATGCCGTTGTAACTTTGAACAGTCACTACAATAACTGTTGTAAGTCCAGTTCTAGTGGCCTAGAGGTCATTCTAGGAGTGACCTAGACCTCACAATGAGGAGGCTGTGAGTTCGATCCTAGGTAGAGGCTAATATTTGGAATAGACTCTCCTGCTTGAGCAGGGAGTTGGACTAGATGACCTCCACCTTGTAGGGGAGGCAAGGCAGCATAAAATGAAAGAAAGGAAAGAATGAAAGAGACAGAGAGGAAGGAAGGAAAGGGGGGGAGAGAAAGAATGAGGAAAGATGAAGGAAAGAAGGGAAGGAAAGAAAAAGAAAGAAAAGAAGAGAAAGAGAAAAGAATAAAAGAAAGAAAAGGAAAGAAAGAAAGAAAGAAAGAAAGAAAGAAAGAAAGAAAGAAAGAAAGAAGTGTTTAGGCGGAATGATGAGGCTATAGGAGATTACTGTGAATAAAAGTATCACATCCTGAATGCTAGAAGACTATTAAATGTAAAAAGAGAGAAGGCAGTAGGAGAGTAGCAATAGTCATTTCCTCAATTGAATTTCTTTTTTGCTACATTTTTACAAGTTACTTTTTCTGGTAACTTTTCAACTGAAACAATAAAGTTGCCTTTTTGAAGATGTATTTGTTGTTCCGTGTTGCAACCTACAGAAACAAAAATGCATGTGTGGCAGGAAACATCTTTGTACAGAAACCATCAACAAAATAAATGATGGAAATGGGCTTTGGCATTGGTGTCTTATCTTGAAAAATCTGGCATAAAATATAACCTGGGTTGCCTTGTTGGATATCAAATGCCATAAAAGCAAATATCTCATTTTTCCCTAACTCTTCTGTCTTTATAGCAACATGTCTGTGTTGTTTCATAATTTTAAACATCCTCTAGAGAAAGATGGACATATCCCTGAAACAATATACTTTGCTTTGTTGTTGTTGTTTGCAAATATTTTTTTATTTTTATTTCTTTAAATACATCTTTAGGTGAACAGTGTGGTTCCAAGTTTTTAACATTTTAAATCAAACATGACCATAATCACAGATACAGCTTTCTTATCTAATTTCACATCATTATTACCAATTTCCCTTTTTATATTCTGATACATTATATCATTCTCTTTATTCTTAGTCTTTCTCTGTATTCCTTAATCATATATTCTTGTATTCATTATATTTGCAAATTTTATCAAATCGTATCATTTCATTAATTTTCCACAAATTCATCTTAATTTATGTCATCCATTATTTGTTTTTGTTTTTAATGTAAATTCGAAATTTTATTTTCCAGAGGTGTTATATAAGCAGCTGCCCGAGTCAACAGCAAAACTCGTGAACCTTCAGGTATTTTAATTTTATTTATAATTCAATTTTATAGAGTTGTCCAGTCTCAATACATGACCCTGGGCTCTGAAATAAATGTATTGGTGGATAATATCTTTGGTGTGTACTTTTCAGTGGAAAGTGGGTCATGAATTGTGGTCATCATGAAAACAAAGTGAATCAACAGAAAGTTACTCAGAAATTAACTTTCCAAATTTTCTGGGACTTTAAAGTAAAGGTAAAGGTTCCACTTGCACCTATGTGCTACTTATTTCTGGCTCTAGAGGTCGGAGCTCATCTCCGTTTTAAAGCCGAAGAGCCAGCGCTGTCCAAAGACATCTCTGTGGTCATGTGGCCGGCACGACTAAATGCCAAAGGTGCACAGAATGCTGTTGCCCTCCCACCAAAGGGGACCCTATTTTTCTACTTTCATTTTTTACATGCTTTTGAACTGCTAGGTTGGCAGAAGCTGGGACAAGGAACAGGAGCTCACTCCGTGATGCGGTGCTAGGGATTAGAACCGCCAAACTGCCAGCCTTTCTGGTCAACAAGCTCAGCATCTTAGCCACTGAGTCAATGTGTCCCTTATGGAACTTTAGAATTCTTTAAACCACAAAACACAAGTAGGGTCCTTTAGACTACATGTGATCTTCAGTACTCCTTGGTGGTGACCCTCTTAAATCATGCCATGAAGTTCACAAAATGGTATTTCTCACTAATTCCTATAGAAAATAAGATCACACCAATGGGTAGGCCGATTGAAGCATGGCAGGGTTTATCGCATGGAAGAAATTCATCGTGGGATTTTAAGACCATTAGAATTTGAGAGAAGGCTCAAACATTTCAGAAAGATTGGAGTTTACATTTCCTAGTAACTACAATAGTTGACTATATTTTTGTCAATTACACAGAACCACCAAGGTGAAACAACATACGTTTCACTAAACAAAAATAAATAAAATGTCAATTTGTCTTCATCTCGCTCCCTCACCTAAGATCTCCTGCAAATGGAGTAGTGAAGGACAACTGTGTGTAATTTCTCCTATGGACTTGGGTTAGGGTGGCTGTGGAACCGCTGCTCATTTGCAAACTTTAGGGTTGCTTTGAGTCCAGACAATATGGTTTTAATATTGATAGTATTGGACCTGAGCAGCACATTGGCCTATTGGTGGAATTCTTGTTTCACAATCAAGAGATTGCTGTGAGTTGTATCCTAGGGAGCGGCAGATATTTCAGTCTTGGGGCTCAATGAGTTATTGTCTGCTGTGAACTCCACATAGGCATCAGGAGGGGCATCCAGTCAGCAAACTCTCAAGTTCCCTTCAGTCGCCCCAACTCCACCCCAATGTGAGGATTACAAAATCATTAATAGAAGGAAAAAAAGCATTGATAATATTGGAATTATTGCTCACAGCATGGAGTCTTCTTGGAGTTAGCAGCCTTAAAAAATCTAATAAATATTTTTTTTCCACGGGGGTCAAAGAATAACCAACCCCCAAATTAGAATTTGAGCTTTGCTCAAGATGCGTCTTTCCTTTCTCTTTCTCAGCCACAAGCATCCAACAAGGCGGAGGCCTTTGTTAAGGCCTTTCTGAAACGCAGCATGCCTGGGAAGAGTGAGGAAGATATTGAGAAACACTTAAACCGGAAAGCCGTCGTCCTTGAGCACCCACAATCAAGGAGGACCCGGAAGAGAGTCAAGCGGGGGAAAAGATTATCGGCCAAACAGAGACGAGAAATGCGTCTCTTTGAGATTGCTCCAGAACAACAGAGGTAAGAAAGGCTGGCTGGCTCTTCTGCAACTTGGTTGGAGTAATTGATTGATGCCCACAGGGATTGCAAGAGCCGGGACTGGCTGTAATGATAGGTAGTTATTTTGGGAAATAGGAAAAGGAACTACAAGCAGGAAAGTGGTAGATAAGTGTGATGACCCGGGGCGTGGCACAAAGGCAACACAAATAATAAAGAGTCCCTTTATTATCTCCAACTTTGCCCCCAATGTCCAGGTTACCTTCAGCTGGAGAAAAACTCTCCCAGGAACAGCCTTTAACCATAGAAAATTCAGTCCAAAACATGGTCAACACAAACTGTAACTTAAAGTCCAAACAAGCCAAACTGAAGTAATTAGTTTGGCAGGGCAGGAGCAAGAATTTCAAACTTGAAGGCACGGCAAAACTCACACAGTTGGGAAGATGCCAGGAACACAGATAAGCCACAACACAGGATAAAGTCACATTTGCTCCCAGCAGCCTGCCACATGCAGCCTGCCTTTCTTATCAACTGCCTTCCCAGCTGTGGCTAATGAAGGGAATCAGGGCCCTTTCCTCCCCTGTAAGTCATGCAACCCATGTTGCTCCCTTCTCCGTTCCCCCATGTGCCCTTGGATGAAGAGGGGATGGGCCTGGTTCTTCCTCTGAACTCCCTCTCCCTTATTCTATCTCTCCCCTGCTCTGCCCAGCTGGACTTTGCCCTTCCCCAGCCTCCTCCACAGCCAACAGAGCCACCCTCTCATTCCCTGTCAGCTGTTTGGCTTCCTCCTCAGATTCAGACTCCAACAGGGACATTCTCCTTGACATTTTTCCTCCTGCCTCCCAAGGTCATTCTCACATGCCATTAGACCAGGCTCCTCGCCAGAGAGAGGCTTAAAAAAATGCACTATCCCAAAAAGTACGTGAGTGTGCCTTTGGGGGTTCGTAAACCCTTTGTATCCAAACACTGCACACCTCTCTTGGAGATCCTTGCTAATAAACTATCCCCCATATATAGCTGTTTTCTAGCATACCCCTAATCCGTGATGGCTTATTTTGGGAGTTATTTTCTGCAATGGTAGTTCGCCACAAGAGGGCAGTGGGTGATTTAAAAAAAAAAAAATACTTTAAGCTGCTTTCTCTTAAAGCTGTGACTGTTTTTGCTTTGTTTAAAAAGATTTAAAGAGGTTTGAAGTGTACTTTAAGGGCCTGCACTTGTTGAATTTAGAAAGGAAGACGAGGCTGGAAGCCTATCTCCGTGGATTGAGTCCCTCCTAGAATAGAGTCCCTTCATTGTCATTGCATTCCACAAATACAATGACATTTGAAAGCTACTCCAGCACAGTGCCCCAAACACCACATCATAATCACACTCCCAGAGTTTTAAAAATTAAAATAATTATAATAATAAAATAGGACTAAATCACAAATGCACTGTTTGATTCAAGACAATTACTGCCTTGGAAAAGAAACTGTTTCTCAATCTACTAGTCCTCATTTTAAGACACCTATAACAGATATATATATGCATATATATAGCAGATAATTAGCTTAATTGTCATCGAGTTAGAATGGGGTCTACTCTAAGGTGTCAAGCAGCCTAAATTTTATTTTTCTTTTTGTGTGTGTGTGTGTTTATTAGCAAACACAATTTTCAAAGGAAAATTAAAAGCCACCATTGGTAACTTTGATTATGTGACTGTGGGGATGCTGCAATGCATCCATGCAAAGATCAGTCATTTTGCAGTGCTATTGTGACTCCAGAGTTCGCTTAAAAGAATGGTTCTAAGTGAAAGGACTACTTGTGGTTAAACCAAGAACAAATTCCATTCCAATGAAATACTTTACAGAAGCCCTGGACAATTGTTGCATTTGGTCCTTGCTTTTTTGCTTATTCTGCAGATACAAGATGTTTATCCCATTGCATGAGCTTTGGAAACAGTACATCAGAGAACTCTGCAACGGATTGAAACCCGATGCGTAAGTTCAGTTCTTTTCATTCATTTCTTTTTCTTTTTGCAAACTGGTTAAATGCTTAGTGGTAATAGAGGCCATCCCTCAGAAGGCTGGTGATTTCTTCTCTGGTGGGAAAAAAAAAACCTCTTTCAATAAGACCAAATGGAATTTGGCATTTTAGAATTGTTCAGTTTCTGAACTTGAGAAAGGAATAGTTTATAGTCCGGTTTTCAAACTTTTTTAAAGCTTGAAAAGATGGCCCTTGAACAACCTTTTTTAAAACCCCTACACAACTTTTCCTAGAGCCTCTGATAAAGATATAAAGCTCTACAGAACTGGCTGTATTTGAGCGAAGGCCATCTTGTGGGAACCTCGCTTTTTCGCAAAACACATTTTTAAAAACCCTGGTCGATGTGAATGCTTCCTTAAGTCAGTCTCTTTTATATGAAAACCTAGCTTACGGGGAAGAGTTGAATCATAGGTTTGTGTATATAATCTATAGATATAGATCGATAGATCGATAGATCGATAGATCGATAGATAGATAGATAGATAGATAGATAGATAGATAGATAGAGATAGATATAAAAGCAAACTACCACTCATGCATCATCACAAAATCTCCAGAACCATAAAGCCTACAAACTTGAAATTTGGTATGTATGTTCCTCTTGGCTTCTAGGTGCTCACTAAGAAAGGATTTTTTGAAATGACCCATCAGAGCATTAGGATTTCCTATATTATGATTAACATGCTCTGATGCTAAGGAGTTCTACTCCCCCTCCCCACCTGAAAAGAAATCTGTTCCAAATGCAAAACCCAAGTAGAGGAGAAGAGTTTCAGTTTCACTTTTAGTTTCACAACACCAAGCAGCTTTGGTACAGAATAGTTGAGCTAAGCCACACCCAGGTTCCTTGCTATCTCCTTCTTGCTCACATAGCAAATACTGTTTCAGTTTCTAAACAGCCTTCAACTCTCTCACACACTGACAGGACGCTAGCTAGATGAATGCCAGTGGATGTTGGCAGGCAAAGGCAGATTTTTTTTCTCTTATTTTTCTCCCCAAAAACTTGCCCGATCACATAGTTTCGTGGCGAAGCATGGGTACCCTGCTAGTTATATTATATAGAAGAATATTTAAACCTGGAACCTCTTAATTTAGAATCTGACCTCAGATAGTTTTGCAAAGCCAGGCACTGGAAGTTGGTTTCTTTATTTAATCACAATTGTGATGGTTGCCATATTTTCAAGTGAAAATAGCATCTTTTTTTGCTTGTTTGTGGTGAGCTGTGCAATGTAACTTCAAAATTATATCTTGTAATCTTACCCTCCTTTTGTTTAACTTCCTGGAAGAGTGCTAATATATTTCTACATGCATTTTGCAGGCAGACACAGATGATTCAAACCAAACTGCTTAAAGCGGATTTCCACGGAGCGCTCGTGACAGGTATTCCCATGCCTTTTATTTTTAATTGAAGCTTGGACTACCCCCATAAAAATCACATTTCTTTCCCCTTAGCTTTATGTAGTGGATTTTGTTTGAATTTACTTGCACACCATATGAAGAAGTCTTTTTGTCTTGAGCCTGGCAGGATTCAAATTAAATTGCAGGTAGCCAACAATCAGCAGAAATAGCCTGCAGTACTGCACTCTAATCACTGTGCCATCATGGTTCATTAGCTGGATTTCAAGGGGAAGATTGTTCCCCAGAGCAGGGGCCACTACAGAAAGGTACCCTAGCCCAAATCCTGCAAGATAGCAACATTTGAAGGAAGTGACCCATCTATCTGATCTCATGGAGCCGATACCCTGAAGGAAAGGTAGTGCCATTGGCCTTAATAGAAATGACTTAAATATGAGTCTCTGTGCTGAACAGGAATTTGGCCATGCAGAAGACACCTTTCAACGCTGGGGTTCTGGTTTCCATTTTTTGCACATATGCACTGTCTTATAGTGAGACTCTCAGCAATTGCAATGGGGAACTCTTCTAAATGGATGGCCCAGTTTGAATGTTTAGTTTACTTTATTGTCACTGCACTTCATACAGTGAAATTAAATACCATCTTCAGTGTACATTATGACTATGAAAATAAACAAAAACACACATCAATTCACATTCTATGCAACTGAATTGAAAACCCCTGATATTGCATTCATATTGCACTATACAGTAGAATTCAATAGTTACTGCCCTGGGATAGAAGCTGTTTTTCAGCCTATTTGTCCTTGTTTTTATTATTATCCTGTATCATCTGCCAGATGGTAATAGTTCAAAAAAAGGCTGCCCAGGATGAGATGGATCTTTGAGAATGTTTTGAACTTTCTTAAGGCAGCAGGAGCTATAAAGCTCTTCCAAAGAGGGGAGAAGGCAGCCAATGATCCTTCAGGCAATGACGTTAACCCTCTGGAGTGCTGTCCTATCTGCCCCTGTGCAATTGGCAAACCATGCAGAGGTGCAGTAAGTTAAGATACTCTCTATGGTGCATTGGGAGAGGGTCACCAGCAGTTTTTCATTCAGTTGCTGTTTTCTGAGAAGTCTCAGGTAGGATAATCTCTGCTGGGTCCTTTTGACCAGGGCTGCAATGTGGGAACCCCAGGTCAGGTCCTCTTTTAGGGTAAGGACCTTCACTTTTATTTCTTTCAGTGACCAAATCCAAATGTCCTTCCTACGTTGGCATCACTGGCATCATCCTCCAGGAAACGAAGTATGTTTTCAAAATCATCACAGAAGAAGACAGGCTGAAAGGTAGGCAAACCAGAAGCCTGGCTAGATCAGGAGAGGGTTCCATTTAACCAACGAGCTGGCCCTTTAAAATCGTGTTCCTCCACTTTGTGAACTTTTTAAAGATATGTGGACTTTCAGCTCCCAGAATTCCACAGGCAGCGTGGTACCCTGCTTTAAAACATTTATAAAGCAGGTTGGTATTTTAAGAACTTAAACCAAGACCCAAGAGCACCTGGACCAGAGAATTGGAGGGGAACCCAAAGCTCTAAAACTTTGAAAGTTTCCTCCGCTCCTGATTTCCAGAAGTTGTGGCCAAATGTGTAATGTAACCAAGATAAAATCCTAACAAAATTGAATTGTATTTTTTTTTTTTATAAGTGCAGATATCCACTGAAGCCGCTCCCTTTCAGCTTGACCTCAGTCAGAGGGTTGCTGAACTTTCTTTGCTCTTCTGCAGTTTTATTCCTTTCTTTCTCTTTTTTCTCCTCCCCCGTCTGTAGAATTGTCCTGCACTTCTGTGTTTTTGCTCCTGGCTGCAACAGCTGAAGGAAGTTCTTGTAACATCAGCAGAATTCTATATATTCCAAGCTGCTTTCTAAAAACCAAACCCTATACTTTGTGGCTTTTTAGTTCAGTAATCTTTCGTTCAATTTGTTTAACAGAGATACGCTCGCAATCTGATGCTGGGAAGAATTATTTCATTACAATTGCAATTAAGACCTTTAAATCTCTCTTGCATACTAGACTCCATACTCCAGCTGGAATATTAACGGTCCCTTCCTTGCTATATCCCTTCTCCATTTTCTTTCCTAGCCTTCATTTATATCTACTTCTTGATTCTAACTTTTTGAAAGAAATAAATTTCTCTGTTCATTCCTTGTAAGATCTGTGCACTGTGTTAAATCATTTAACCAAAAGGCATTTTCTGGGCTTCTTTCAGTTATTCCAAAGCGGAACAATATCTTCAGCATTGAAACGGATGGGTTTGTGTCTTACATCTACGGAAGCAGGATCCAGTTTCGAGCAAGTGAGCGTTCTGCAAAAAAGTTCAAGGGGCAAGGAACAATGGATCTGTGATTTTGCTGCTTTTGGTCTGCAAAATTGGAAAGTTTTGTTTCCAAGGGTCAGAGACTCCCCAACAATCTTTTCCTCCAAATAGAAAATGAGCACAAGAAGCAGCAGCAGCAGCAGCAAGGATGATTACCCCTGTATCTTCATGACCCCAACATGGGTTCTTGCTTGTATTGATTTTGGCTGGCAAAGACTGGCCATTTTGGGATTGCAGTTGTCAAATTTACAAGTATAGTTCTAATTCTATATATGCCATGTTGGATTTTGTATGATGTTATTTCAAATGTTCTTGTTTGTAATATGGAATGAAAAATCTTTGATTTTTTTTAATGTCCAAAGCAACAATGTGCTCAGAGTTGGCTATTTCTGGTTTATCGTATGCATTATACAATTGGGTCAAGTTTCAGTGGCAAGCATTACACAGTGCTGTCCGGTTTCTACTTAGACCATACAACAATTAGACCATACAACAGCTGGTCTAACAATGTTGTATTAAATGACATTCTCTTTCTTTGCACAATTGTCCCCGTTACATTTAGACTGAGAGAGAGAGAAATAATAGAGAGATGGATGGATTTTTAATATAATATTTTATTAAATTTACATGTTGCTCACTTTGCAGTTTGAGATTGATGGATGGAGTCACTTTGAAAAGAGATGGGCAGCAAATTTAATAATAAAAATGGATGGATGAATAGATAGATACCGGTAGAGGGAGGGAGGGATAGATTAAGAGACAGATATAGAAAGCAATGGATGAATGGATAGATATGGATGGATTTTTATTTGCTTAATTTTTATTAAATTTACAATGTTGCCCATCTTGCCGTTTAAGATAGACAGACAGACAAATAGGTATGTAGCAAGTAGACCTGCTTTAATAGCAAGATTCAACAGTGCTTGTTGCCGTTTCTCTTAACTGGTATGGAAGACCGAACACATTTATTTTGATTGATCTGAGTTTTTGAAGCTTATCCTGGAAAAAATAATCTTTCTGTTCCCCATATTTCCAATATCTGGAAGAAGAAAAACCCTCTTCCATTGTTTCATGGTAAGCTAGCTACTGCTGAACATATTGAGAGCTATCCCAAAGGGAGGAAAAAAGGAAATATTATGTAAATCATACAGTTTTCTAAGGTTAGAGCATCTCTGGCATGTAACAGGGAGTCTTCCACTGAACCGTATAAAATTCTGTGCCTGTCATCAAATTGGTATGAAAAGTAAAAACCCAACTCTTAAAAGTCTCTAAGGAAGCAACATGGGATGCCCAAGCTTTGTAATGCAAAGCTCCTTCTATTGTTTCTCTTGTCCCCATGCCAAGGAAAGAAAGGGTGTTTCCCTCTTAGCGAGCATAATTCTCAAGAGGCCATGTGTGTTTCAAAGATTAACTGTACTGAAATTTATTTAAAAAAAAAAACAACAGGATGCACAATGACATTGAAATGAAAGAGAATACCAGAGCATTCATCAGGGTAGGATTATAAATAAAGATATGCCTGTACCCAGAATTTCTTTGCAGTAAGAGCATTGCAAGTAATGCAGTTTCTTTGCATTTCATGCACAAAAATGTTCCTTTTCAAAGCCTCCCACCTTAAAATATTTTGTGGCTGAAAGGGAGAGAAAGATGAACTTGATCTACCATTTATGCTCTCTCTTCCCCCCCCCCCCATCNTCCCCCCCCCCCCAATCTCCACAATGCTTTGTGGTTTCTTTATTACGGCATATCCTCAACAGATGTCTGCAGGCATAACACAGTAAACTAAACTGAAGGGCAGACTTTTTGTTGTGTTTTGTTTTCCCCTGGTGACTCAGATGCATCTTGGGCCAAAGGAAGGATCAGATTTTCCCCTATGGAAGCTCCAAATGTAAAGATGAGAATTCAGAGCAAGAAAGCACCCCATCCGTCCCCAACTGTCTTGGCTCTTCCCAGGGTTAGAAATGGTGAGTCAAGTGGGCTGAAGAAATCGACCGATGGGAAATCGTTGGGAATGTCTCATCAGGGAGGACCAGCAATCCCTTTGAGAATTCTGAAAACATTCAAACCAATTTGTTGGGCAAGTTCCTTTGTTCTGCTCACACCAAAGTTCCTGTCTTTGTAACCAGAATGTCTCAAGAAAATGTAATCAGTAGTCTGGCTACTACAATCCTAATATGTTTTTCCATGCACTAATGTTCAGTTTTCCTCAGTGGGTAAATTGATGCTGCTGCAAATAATTTTTATCTATCTGTCTGTCTGTCTGTCTGTCTGTCTGTCTGTCTGTCTGTCTATCTGTCTGCCTGCCCCATCCATCAACCATCATTGCCTGCCTGCCTGCCACCGTCCATTCATCCATCCATATCAATCAATCATTGTGTGCCTGCCCCCATCCACCCACCCACCCATCCATCCATCTACATATCTACCTATCTGCCTGCCTGCCTCCATCCATCCATCCATCATTTCCTGCCTGCTCCATCCATCCATCGTCTGTGTGCCTGCCTGCCCCCCCATCCATCATCTATCTATCTATCTATCTATCTATCTATCTATCTATCTATCTATCTATCTATCTCTGTCCCAGTAACCCATGAGTTCCAACCCGCATTACGCCTGAAAGGCAGCTAGATGTCAAGTGTGGGAAATCAGGAAGTCCAGGCAGTTCAAATGAATATATAGATTTATCATATGTTAAAGCTCCCTACAAGAAACTGAACTACTAACTGTCAAAGCGAGTTGGCAGTAGATGGGAGTCAATGGAATTCAAGGTGGGCTGGATGGAGAGCTCTTCTGGGCTTAAGGAACTTAAGTCTGATGATGTGTTTGACCCCTCCCACGTGTTCAGCCTCGTCACCTGCACTAGGTGACTTTGGGCCAATCACCAAGAGTTGGTGAGTGCTGGTCCTGCCTTAGGCATGAAAGTCAGCTGGGTGTCCTTGGGCCAATCACCTGGAGATGGTGAGTTCTAGAGTCTTGCCTTAGACATGAAAGTTGACCTTTGGCCAATCTCTCTTTTCAGCACAAGCCACCTCACAGGGTTGTTATGGGGAGAAAAGGAGAAGGAAAAGGAATATTAAGTATGTTTGCTGCCTTGCGTTATCGATGAAAATAATAAAGGCAAGAAAACAAAAATAGATACGTATTGGTTATCATATCATATGTTTATGGCACAAACTTCCCTTTCAACAATGCCTTGACTCTGATTTACTTCATTCCATGATGTAACATCTAATTAGGACATCTGTTAAATGCCTACCATATTAATTTAATAGGAAGGGCTAATAGAACTTTATTGGCAGAGTCCAGTTAATTAACATTATGGGCCTTTAATGGGTGTCTTAAATCAACATCGTTAGTGAAGATGCTATCCAAATTAAAGTAAGGACTGTTTCATTGGACTGTGAAGGGCACACAAAGTGAGGTATGGATATGCAACTTGATTTGTGTCCAACATGCACACTCTGAAGCTCATTTTTCGAGGATATTATTTTACCAATAATTATGCATGTTACAAGATTTCAGTAGCTTCTTGAGATAGTTTACAGCGCTGAAATCCAAGGAATAAATGCAACAGCAGAAAGGATATATTTCACAGATTTTTCTCCTCTTTCCCAAGAAGCTTTAACTACTCATGAAGAAGGATAGCTATGGTTCCAGGGGAGAGAGAAAATGAACATGAATGACCTTGGATCAAATCCAGCTGAGCACTGTTGAGAAGAAAATGGAAAGGGACATTGGCATATCAAGAAAAAGGAAAAGAGCATTCATGCAGAGCTAGCAAATCAGAGCTGCAAAATTCCAAACAACCACTATGTTGGAGCAAAGTTTTCTGTACTGTATCCAGTTTTGCTGCCATCTATGGTCATTGGAAGTGGTTCGAAGAAGACATGCTATTGGGCAGTTCATCTGTGGACATGAGAGTGGAACAGGGCACTGGAAGTCCATTGTTAAATAAGTGTGGATGTTACTCTACATTTCTCGAAAAGTTATATAATATTTCATCTAGTTACCCATCTTCAGTGCTGGTGGAGGCTTCATAATGTGTATGTATGACACGTATGCGTCAGCAGCCACAGCTCCTTGTTTCCTTGGTGGTTGGATGGCATAGGGTTTCCTTTGTAGCTATTGATTGGACCATCTTACGGTCTCTTCCCAGTTCACCATATAGCAACTGGCAAGACATATGGTATTTGCCCCTTCTGATCACATGTCCCACCTATTGCATCTGGCCTCCGATAATCAGTGACTCAATGCTGGTGGACTCCATGCTATCCTAAACCTTCAGGTCCAGCAGAAAACACAAGAAGCAGTTCCAAAAAGGTTCTCCACCCATTTGCACTATTTAGGTGTCTGTGATGACCCAGATAAACCTCCAAGTGGTCTCAACGACTCTCAGAAAGAGTACTAATGACCAGATGATTGCAAGGAATATAAATTCTTCTATCTTCCACCATTGGGTCAGAATGGAAGAAGCTTCTTGGATGAGAAGCGAAATATCTTCCAAGAAAAACGATGTCCAATTTGGGACAAACCTTCCCAAATACTATATAGTTCCAACTTCATCTGATAGAATTCTTATGGGTAGCTACTGATGTGTGCAAGATTTCCCTCATTTTCTTTGGAAAGTTTCAGAAGTAACCAGGATGGGGCGACCTGAGGTATACTATGCACACCTATGTCCAAAAGGTGCTTTTTCTAAAGGCAACAGGACTTTGTTTTTCCTTGAAGACATTTCGCTTCTCATCCAAGCAGCTTCTTCAATTCTGATCTTCCACCAGTCAGAACTGAAAAACTGAAGAAGCTGCTTGGATGAGAAGTGAAACATCTTCAAGGAAAAAATGAAGCCCAGTTGCCTTCTTTGGAACAACTATGACCTGGATGACTGAGAATCTCCACAGATTTTCATCATAAGAAGTTTGAACTTGGAGGAGGGTGGGAATTGGGAGGAAATTAATTCAGCCTCCAGAGAGACCACAGCAGGCTCCCATCATGTAAAGCGGGAGAAAACAAGAGTCTTCTTTCCATCGCTTCCTTGTTGCTTACCTGGCTAGCCACGTTGGCTGTCTCCTGGCTTATTTTAAAAAAATGATGGCGTTGGAACATTCCAGCCGGATAGCTGGAACCACATGCAGAAGAATTGCGAATGCTGTCGCTGCTTTTGAACACTCCATTAGGTGCCTGCCTAATTAATGTGAATGATCATTATGCCTCTCTCACGGAGGATTATTTTACTCAGAGGAACATTCTACCCGCTGCCACAGTAGCCATCGGAGGGGGGTTTTATAGGGAAGCTGGCATGGTGCTTACCCATTGAATAAAAGGTAAGGAGCCATCCTAGATAATGCAGATGGAAGGTTTAACGGGCTCAATAACACATTCCGCAGTATTTTATTCCAGGAATTAAGAGTTTGATTGCAGCCCTGCGCTAATGAGAGGGAAGCCGCGTTGGCAAATGGAAGCTTTCAGCAAGGCTGAATCTGCGAGAAATGCTCAAGCAGAATATTTTGATAGAGCGGCAAGAAGTAAAGTAAACCACAAGAAAGGAGAGAAATTCAGCAGACACTTATAAATAAAAGGGGTGGGGAAATATCAGACAGCTTATAGACTTTATCCCTTCTTGATATAGGTTGTACCAAGTTGGAAAGAACTGGAGTCGCCAAACACAGATCCATGCTTTATCTTGATTTTTTGGCCACTAAGAACTTAGGAATTCTGAAAGGAAAGCTGGTCCATTGGCCCCAGCAGGAGGAAGAAATCAAAGTTGATCCATTTCAACTTCCTTCCAAGTTGATTTGATAGGGAAGATCACAGAACCACTGAAGGGAATATTTGTAGCTCAGGGTTGAACTGTGGGGTCTCTCCGAACTTGGTTGTTTGCTTGCAGACATTTCATTCGCAGACTAGGCAACATCATCAGTGCTAGAAGGGAACGAGGTTTGTTTATATACAAGTGGCTTGCCTGGTCAGTATTGGTGAGAACGGACTTGATGGCTGTTTGAATCGGCTGTTGTTAACTATTTATTTGTTTGGCTGAACAAGAACCATCAAGATCACTGTCACTACAAACAGTTATAAATGCCGGCCTGACATGCGGTCGTGTGTCAGTCAGAACTTTGGAACCAGCAGGGCATAAGTACTCCCAACAACATGCACTGTAACCAGGAGTGAGATTCTACCTGGTTGGACCGGTTCTATAGAACGGTTGTTATGATTCAGGGAACCGGCAAATTTTGACACTGGCTGGCCCTGCCCCACCCACTCATATATATGCCATATATACCATCCAGCTTGCCTTTGGTAAGTTGCTATTTTTCCTTCCCACTCCCACCCTCAGCTGTTCTGCTGTGCTGGGAGATTTAGATTAGCTAGAAAGTAGGAAATGGTTGGTTTTCTTGCTTTCCAGCTAATCTAAAAGCAGAGCTGAACCTTCCTTCGGACTGAGACTTCTATTTTTCAGTGCAGATTCAGGTAGCAGATTGCAAAAAGGTAGATCTCTGAGTGAATCTGTGATTCTCTGAGCGACTCAATCTGCCTGCCTGCTTTTGGGTAAAAGTTGCTCTTTTTTATTTATAAAAGAATTCAATATTTACATAAATATTTACAATATTTACATACAAGCCCTGCCCAGCCAGTCACGTGACCACCAAGCCACACCTACAAATTAGGTCATGCCCACAGAATCAGTTGTTAAGAAATTTGAATCCCAACCCTGATTGTAAGTATAAGCAACCAGTTGTAAACCAAAGACTACTTATGTTATTTGTATTTCAGTTCTCTGGGCCATGCAGAATCTAACCCACAAAACAAGAAGTATTCCTGAGGCGTAGCTCAAGTCCAGTTGCTTCCATTTTTTTAAGCAAAAACACCTCTACATTATAAGGAATAAGAATGATCCAGGTTTATGTAGCGTACCGCAATCATTACTGATACAGGCATCCATTGATTTATATTCTCTCCAAATCTCAGGTTCCAATCTTAAAACCGTCTCAAGATTTTCCCCATCTCCTGCCCAATAATTCTTTGAAAACCTGGATTCCTATTCCTCCCACAGGGGGTCAGAGCATACTTTCACCTCCCTACATCCTCTAACTCTTCTGCCAGTTCCAGAAACGATATTATAAGGCAATTTTAGTTACCTATAATTAAACAAGTCCCCCAGAAGAACCTGGGATGATAAAAAGAGAAATACATCTATTCCTGTGTCACTGGCCACGTCTGCTGGAATCTCTCAAAAGGCCCATTTCACATGGAGAAACCTTTTGATTTTCTCCAAAAGGCTGTATGTCTCATGCCTCCACTTTCATTCTGCTTAGCTCTGGCCAAATGGAAAGCCCTGGATCTTGTAAGCACCTAGAATTCAGCTTATACATGCCAAATACTCTAGAGAAAAGAAAGGGAATAGTCAGGACAGCAAAGAGCTTAGACTAAGCAATGTTTCTCAAACTTGGCGATTTTAAGATGGGTGGACTTCAACTTCCTGAATTCTCCAGCCAGCAGTCCACACATCAAAAAGCTGCCAAGCTTGAAAAAGTCTGGTTTGGAGGCTAAATGTCATGAAGAACAGTTAAAGGAACTGGCTATGCTTTGCCTAAAGAAAGGAAGGCTGAGGAACAACACAACAATCAACTTACAATAGTTGAAGAGCTGTCACTAGAAAGAAGTGAGAGATTTAATCTAAAAAGATTAAATATATTACTCTACACATTTTGACAGCAGCCAGAATAGCTTTCGCACAATTATGGAAAGGAGCCAATATTCCCCCAGAAGATCTAGTCATACAAAAACTATTGAAGTATGCGGAAATGGATAAGCCCACATTAGAAATGAAAGATAAAGAGAATTCTGAATATTACACAATAAAATAGATACAAAGATTAGGAAAAATGAATTGTTGTAAATAAAGTAAGAGACCTTAAGAGATTGTTAACGTAAATGAATTTATAGTAAGATATATAAGATATATGTAGTTGTCTGTATATATATATATATATATATGTGTGTGTATGTGTATGTATATGTGTATATACATACATATATATATATATATATATATATGCCATACAAGACATAGATATGTGTTGGTGTATATGATAATGATGTATATAAGGTACATAAGATATATGTAATTGTCGATGTATTTGTCGATGCCAAAACATTGTCACAAACAAGAATGAGATTTGTATCTTTGAAAAATGTAATAAAAATGATTTTTTTAAAAAGAATAAAAATGATTTTTTCTTCCTCCTACTTGAAAAGAGAAAAGAAGTTGGAAACCATTTCTTTGATCCGTGCTAACTTCTCTCCCCTCTCAGTTATTTTTAACATTAAAATTATTTCTTTAAAAAACGGTGCTCCTCGCCTCAGCTACCGCTTTCCTTTTTCCTCATCCCTCCAAGAGATCTTTTGCTTCGTGCCCTTCTTCTTTTCTTGCAGTAGGTTCCCCTCGCACACCCGTGCTCTAGGAGGCGTTGCTCATCTCCGTTACAAAGCCAAAGATCCAGCGCTATCCAAAGACGTCTCCGTGGTCCTGTGGCCGCCAGGACTAAATGTCGAAGGCGCATGGAAAGCTGTTCCCTTCCCACCAAAGGGGTCCCTATTTTTCTACTTGCATTTTTTTATGTGCTTTCGAACTGCTAGGTTGGCAGAAGCTGGGACAAGTAACGGGAGCTCACCCCGTTACACAGCGCTAGGGATTCGAACAGTGGTGGGATTCAAATATTTTTATGACCGGTTCGGTGGGTGTGGCTTGGTGGGTGCATTTTGCAAAACACGCACTTTGCACAGGTGCAAAGGTGTTCTAACTCACCTCCTGCAAGCCTGCACGATCTCGGTCACTTCAGCAGCTGCCGCATGGCACTCTTCTGTGCCACGCAAAGCAGCTGCGCTTCAAATTCAGAGGATAAAGGTGAGTATATGAGCCCAGGTAGGCGGGTGGGCCCAACAACAGAGCAGTGGAGAGAACTGTTACGGTCTCCACTGCTCATTGCTACCGGCTTGGCAGAACTGGGCTGAACCGGTAGAATACCACCACTGGATTCGAACCTCTGAACTGCCGAATTTTCTGAGCGACAAGCTCAGCGTCTTAGCCACTGAGCCACCGCATCCCTTTTCTTTGCAATAAGACAAATCTAAGGAAAACAGTCTCCTCTGAGCTCCAGGGAGCTGTCATCGTTTCACAATCTGGCTGATTTGAAGCCACTCATCGGAACCAAATGCCTTTCCTAACCTTCGCTAGGGGTGATTTTACTGCATGGCAGGGATAGCCCATCAAGCCTTATGGCTTAATTAAAAACAAATTCTCCAGCCGTTTTCACCTCCTTTTTTCTCCCAGGGTTTCCATAAAACCGTTGCCGCATGGAGTGCGCCAAAATGCAAATCTGCGGGAACCACAGGCCCCATTTTTTCTCGCTTACGGTTAAACGAGAAAGCATTTCCCATAATCTGCTGGCTGCTGTGACACCCAGAGGACAGGAAAGAGGGAGACTTCATTCAGACAGGGGGTTAACCTGGGGGAGAACTGAGGATGTCCTATGCAGGGAAGTCCTTGAATAAGGATCACAAGGGAGCCCAAAGTTTCCCATCGCTAAGCGAGACAGTTGTTCAGTGAATTTTGTTCCATTCTATGACTTTCTGTGCCACAGTTATTGGCCGAACACCTGCCGTTGTTAAGTTGGCAAGTTATTAAATGGAATCTGGCTTCCCCCATTGATGTTGCTGGTTGCAAGGTCGTAAAAGGGGATATTGTGTGACCCCGGGAACACTGCAACCGTCATAAATATGAGTCAATTACCAAGCATCTGAATTTGGATCATGTGACCAATGGGATGCTGCAACAGTCATTAAGTGTGAAAAATGATTATACGATCACTTTTTCAGTGACATAACTTCAAACAGTCATTAAATGAACTGTGTAAATCAAGGACTGTAATAGTTAAGGCACCAGGTTTTTCTCTCTCTCAGTGAGCAACATGTAAAACATCCATACAACCATCTCTCTATTATTTCTCTCTCTCATCCATCTTTTTCTCTCCCCCTCTCCCTCTCTCAAGGTAAACATGTAAATTTAATAAAAAATTAAATACAACATCCATCCATCCATCTCTCTATTATTTCTGTCTCTCATGCATCTCCCTCCCTCCCTCCCTCCCACTCTTACTCCCTCTCCCTCCCTAAGTGCTATTGCTATTAATGAGAATGCTTCCAATAATATTGGGCGTAATCATAAAAATTAGTGAGACAAAAAACTGTCACCCATTTCTCCACAGTTTTGGAAGTTGTATTTCATCTGCAAGGTTCCAAGAGTGAAATGCTGTATTTGGTGCGCTGTGCAACATGGATAGTATAAAACAACTGTTTGTGCCACATGCTTTCAACAGTCTATTAATCACAAGCCTAAAGTTCTCTCTTACCTTTTTAATCAAGGCCATTTTTTTTCTATGTACTCCAGTGAAGATTTGTGCCTATCATGACAAACACGGTTACAACTTTTTAAATTAACTTATCATGATCGCACGCGTGTTCCTTTCAATATTTTTTTTCAGTTCTAATATTTGAACTGACTAATCTACCTAAGCTTTAGTGTTTGAAATATCTAATCATTTTGTCATGATTTCCTTTGTACAATAATAAAAAAAAAAACCAAGCAGGGCATAAAAGATGGCTTTTAAATAAAACAGGGCAAGAGAAGAATAGCAATCGAAAAAGAGAAATGTGCTTTCTTCTAGTAAGGTCTAAAGTCAACAAACGGCACAATAAAGTGGCTCGGTCTGAAGGAAAATGAAACTGGTTGAAATATTGCCCTGCAAACAGACAGGCTTGGAAATTATTTTGACACTGTCACAACGTCGAAGATTTCATTAGACAAATGTATTTCATGAGGGGGGAGAGATCACAAAGCTTTTGAAAGCTTCAGCAAGAGGACTGCTCTCAAACATTCCTTGCGCAACCATTTGTCTCAAATGATATAGGGTTTCCTTGCCTAAGGCAGGGAGTTGACTAGAACAGTGGTCACCAACCAGCGGGCCGGGCGACCACTGGTGCGTCCATGAGAAAATTTTGGTGGTCCGCAGAGAAATGTCATCCCCAAAACAATTAATCCAGGCTGTGCCAGGAACACAAGGCTTGCGTCCACCCACATGGCCCTTGGAACAAAAGGTTTGCCTTGCTTTGCATTGCAAACCAACATGAGGATAGTGAGGGGGGGAGGAAAGGGCAGAGGAGGGGAACTTGCCCCCACTAACCCTACGTGGCCTGGGCCTGGCCACCAAGGCTGCTTCTTTCTGCTTCTTTCTTCTTCTGCTTTTGGCTGCACTGCAAGGAAAGCAGAAAAAGTCTTTCTTTTCCTCCCCTAAACTACTTGCAGAAAATGAATCTTTTGAAAACCCTGCAAGGCCTCCTGCTCAAGAGGAACTTGCACCAAGCAAAGACTCGATTCTGGCGAGAGTTTGGGAAAAGGAAAGACTTCTGCTGCTTCTGCTGCTTTCCTGTGCATGAAGCCAAAGTCTCTCTCTCTCTTTCTCTCTCTCATCCCCTCCTCCCCCACCCCCTGAGAACGGAGCTGGGAGAGCCGGATCCTGCAATTCCGCAAATAAAGAATGATCGATAGGTAGGAAAATGGCGATGGGGAATTTCCTGCAGTCTTTCTTGGGGGGGCATTTTCCCCAGGTCTCTGCTGCTTTCTGCAGAGACCCTGGGAAAATGTCAGCAAGCCACCATCAGTCAAAATTCATATTAGTGGTCCACGGGATTTAAAATTATGAATTTGGTGGTCCCTGAGGTCCAAAAGGCTGGTGACCCCTGGACTAGACAACCCCCAAGATCCCTTCCAACGCTATTATTCTACTTCTGTTTCTTGCAGCAGTTATTTCCATCAAACATATCTTGATCTTTCACGCTGCCTTTATATTCCCTCAGAAGAAAAAACCCTCAGAAATTATTTCAAACTAATTTTAATATCTTCCTTACTATTGACTTTTAGGGTTGGGAGGAAAAGTCTTTCCCCCATTCTGTGTCATGTTCAGTTTTGACTTTAAAATATTTACGGGTTCACAGTTGGGAATGGAGAATATGATACAGATTAACAGAGTTGGGAGGGACCTTGTAGGTCATCTTGTCCAACCCCCTGCCCAAGCAGGAGACCTTACACCATTTCTGACAGGTGGCAATGAAAGCCTCCAGGGATGAAGCTCAGGCAACTTCTGTTCCATTGGTTGATTATTCTCACTGTCAGAAAGTTTCTCCTTATTTCCAGGTTAAATATCTCCTTGTTCAGTTTCCATCCATTATTCCTTGACTGGCCTTCGGGTGCTTTAGAAAATAGCTTGACCCCTTCCTCCTCTCTGTGGCAGCCCCTCAAATATTGGAAGACTGCTATCATGTCTCCCCTGGTCCTTCTCTTCACAATATCAGAGTTGGAAGGGACCTTGGAGGTTTTCTAGTCCAACCCCCTGCTCTGTTCTAACCCAAACCCTTTTCCAATAAGACAAACAATAACCAAAGGGAACAGAAACATTTTAATGAGTCTTATGAATCCCCAGTTAAAAGGCTGCTGCAAACTAATTAACGTTGATAAGCACAAACTTTGCCAAAACTGTGCAAGACTGCCAAAAATCACAGACAATAAATATTTCACAACACAAGAGTCTTCCAATACCAACTTAAGATACTGTAATGTCTGCGAGGCTGAGTTTCAAAACATCTTTGCTTCCTGCAAAGAACATTCGCTTCACAGCTGGCTTTTATCTTCTTGAAGGAGGGGCTATTACCTTGCAGCCTTACTCCTGAGTCGACCATGCTGTTGCAGCTCTTTTCTGCGAGCCACCCTTCACGCATGCACACTTGGCACAGGCTCCTCGGGAACCTTCTCATTGGTGCTGCCAGCCCCCACAATCTCTGAAGGCAGCAGTCCACTCCCTAATGGTCCTGGACCCTCATCTGAGTCCTCGATCTCTTCAGCCATCCACACCTGGTGCCAGCTAACCACAACATGCTCAGGCAGGAAACCCTAGATCATTTCAGACAAACAGATGTCCAATCTCGTCTTAAAAACCCTCAGTGTTGGAACACCCACAACTTCTGGAGGCGGGGCCATTCTATTGAGTAATAGTTTTGACTGTCAGGAAAAAGAGAAGAGGAGGTAGAGAGGACACCACTTCTGGTTCTTAGTCTAGGAGATTCTCCTCCTCCTCCCTGAAAAAGTTAATGATTGTTTGAGGTTATTAAGGTCATCTTCTCAATCGGTTGAGATCAGATTAAGGATATTCCCTTATTCTAAACACAGTACAGGACAACTACAATCTCGGAAGTGTCTCCAATCTTCTCTTCTTTCAGGAGATCCAGGAAAAACCTACATCTTTATTTTTGTCACTTGACTTGAACTTCTTCATGGGTTTCTCCGCTCCCCAGATTCTTCCCACCAGAAATCTCTTCTTTGACAACTAAAAAGAAGTATTTTTAGTTGACGTCCTTCTTTTACGTGAGCTTCACCATATCTCCCATACCTTGAACTGCTGATTCAGTTCTACAGAGGAATGATTGAGTCTGTCATCTGCACCTCTGTAACTGTCTGGTTTGGTTCTGCCAACACAACAGGACAGACACAGACTTCAGAGCATAATTAGGACTGCAGAAAGAACAATTTCTACCAACCTGCCTTCCACCGAGGACTTGTATACTGCATGAATCAAAAAGAGGGCTTTGAAAATATCTACAGACCCCTCACATCCTGGACATAATTTATTTCAACTTCTACTTTCAAAACGACATTATGGGCCCTGCACTCCAGAACAACTGGACACAAGGACAATTTTTTTCCTGAATGCCATCACTCTGCTAAAAAAACTTAACTCTCACAACACTGTCAAACTATTTAGTAAGACTATTACTATTCTCATCCTTCATATTATTATCTCTTCCCGCTTATAACTGCTGTATAACCATGTTGCTTGTATCTTTACAAATAGTATTGTTTTATAGCATGATATATAATATTGATATTATATTGTTCCCTAGCATGATTTGATTGCTTATTAGTAACCTACGACTATCACTAAGTGTTGTATCTTACGATTCTTGACGAATGCATTTTATTTTATTTTTCTTGTGTACACTGAGAGCTTATGCACCAAAGACAAATGCCTTGTGTGTCCAATCACACTTGGCCAATAAAGAGTTCTATTCTATTCTATTGCTGTCACATCTCTGCCTACAGATTCAACCTGGAGATAAGGAGAAATTTTCAGACAGGGAGAAACCATCAACCCATGGAAGAGAAGTTGATTCCGGAAGTCATGGGAGCTTCATTCTTGGAAGCTTTCAAGAAGAGACTGGACTGCCTTCTGTCAGAAATGGTGTAGGGTCTCCTGCTTGGGGAGGGGGTTGGACTAGATGACCTACAAGGCCCCTTCCAAACTCTATTAATCTGTGAATCTGTTAATCTTTTCCTTTGGGGGGAGGGGTTTCTCGCCCGCCCCCTCCCTACCCAAACCCAAACCCAAACCCAAACACACCCACACACATACCCACACACAAATCACCAAGCTCTGATTGTGTCCTTTCCGCTTGGTTTCCTGAGCTTTTCTTCCTTTCTCTCACGGTCGCCTTCTCCTGCTCGGGGGCGCGGCTAAGCGTTGGAACGCCGAGTGCGAGCGTTCCAGAACCGGATGGTCTGGCTCCCCGAGCGGCGCGCTGATTGGCTGGGCCTCCGACATCAAAGGGAGGGCGTGGAATGTTGGAGAGTTCGTGCGTTCCAAAGATACTTTCTCTCCCCCGGGTGACTTTTTAGTCGTCTGGTCTTCTCGCCGCGGAGCTCGGAGAGCTCGCGAATCCGGAGGGGAAAGGAAAACAAAACAAAAAACAAAAAAGGCATTTTTGATCGTGCATCTCTATTGGGAATCTACTCTGAAAGGGTCTGGTTTCCAACCGGGTCGTCCAGTCACTGGATCTCTTCTTAGAACTTCGAGTCTCAGGGTTGCAACGACCCGCCTAATTCTTCTCGGCTCCCAGCGGATTGGAGAGAGAGAGAGAGAGAGAGAGAGAGAGGCGATCTTTGAACTGGCGCCTTGGGGATCTCAGGGATCGAGAGAGAGCGGCCGAGGCCGTCTCGGGTTTGGAGCCGAGCCAAGGAAATCACAAGAAGGTAGGTTGGGAATTGGATTTGGCTCGTCCGCCGATCTCCGCCCCGCGATGTTTTCGGAAATGAAGAGGCGCGCGAGTTAAACGCACTTTTTCAACTTTGGACCAAAGTTGAACTGGAGGGGGGGGGAGGAAAAAAGGATTTAAATACAGTGTGTTCCAGTTTCCCCCCCCCCCCTTTCCCCCCCTATACCATATAGTTCCAACTACATCAGATGGGATTCTTATGGGTAGCTACTGACTGACGTATTACAAGATTTCCCTCGTTTTCTTTGGAAAGTCACAGAAATAACTGGGACGGGGAGACCTGAGAAGTTCTGTGCACACCTATGTCCCAAAGGTGTTTTTTTTTTTTCCTAAAAGGCAACTGGACTTCGTTTTTCCTTGAAGACATCTTGCTTCTCCCCTCCCAAGAAGCTTCTTCAGTTCTGACTGAAGATCCCCCACCAGTCAGAACTGCAAAACTGAAAGAAGCTTCTTAGATGAGAAGGGAAATGTCTTCAAGGAAAAAAACGAAGCCCAGTTGCCGTTTGGGGAAAAAAAAAACCACTTTTGAGACAGCCACAACCTGGATGACTGAGAATCTGCCATAGACATTGTGCACACGTATGTTCCTACTGACGTGAGAGGCATATGTGAGGGATGAACAGTGCCCAGCAAATGTTCTTTGACTATGAAAAGTCACAAAATGTCCCTCCTGCATAGTAATTTTGCATATTTTATGTGCTTTCATCTGATTTTAATGTACAGGTAGTCCTTGACTTACAGCTACAATTGAGCTCCAAATTTCTGTTGTTAAGTGAGGCATTTGTTAAGTGAGTTTTTCCTCATTTTATGATCTTTCTTGCCATCGCTGTTAAGTGAATCACCGCAGGTGATAAGTTACTAACCAGGTTGTTAAGTGGATCTGGCTCCCACCCCATTGTCTTTGCTTGTCAGAAGGTCGCTAAAAGGACCCTGAGACACAGCAACGGTCATAAATATGAACCCGTCGCCAAGCGCCTGAACTTTGATCACTTGATTGTGGGGATGCTGCAAAGATCGTCACTTTTGAAAAACAGTCACAGCTCCCTTTTTTTTCAGTGCCGTGGTAACTTCAAACTGTCACTAAATGAACTGTGGTAAGTTGAGGACTATCTGTATTATAGAGTAAGTGACTGGGGAATTCTGGGAGTTGATGCTTGGGGACTGGGGAATTCTGGGGAGTTGATTTCTATGCATTTTAAACTTAGTGGCTGAGACACAGTGTCTTAAAACAAGCATTGGAGCCTAGCTGTACCTTAAAGAAAAGTTACAATTTGACATTCAGTTGGAGAAGGAAATTTAACTGCCTATAAAGCCTGGATTTGGCAGTACAGAATATTCTTAATAGCTCACTTTAAATTTAGCATGAAAGTCGCCTGTCCTTCCCAAGGGAATTTGGAAGTTGGGAGGTGTGATATTAAAACGGGCTTCTGAATGTTTTTTTGCCCCCCTCCCCATGCTTCTCATTGTACTGGGAGGGAAATCCCACTTATAGAAAACTTGAATAGGTCCTCAAACTTGACAACTTTAAGACCTGTGGACTTCAACTCCTCCTCCAGTCAGGAATTTGCTCAGGAATTCTGGGAGTTGAAGTCCACAAGTCTTAAGCTTGCCAAATTTGAAAACCCTTGGATACCTGACTCAAATAATGAAAGATAATTTTTTCAACTCCCAGAATTCCTCCTCCAGTCATGTTAGCTCAGGAATTCTGGGAGTTGAAGTCCACAAATCTTAAACTTGCCAAGTTTGAAGACCCTTGGGTTACAACATGAGTGTTTGGATACCTGACTCAAAGAATGAGGCATGATTTTTCTTTTTCCTCATCCTGAGGCTCTCTAGTTTCTACTTCCATAATTCTTCCATGAAGGAGTCCTGGCTAGGAAGGGAAGTTTGGAGGCTACCAGGCTGAACATGATAGTATTAGAGATTCAAAAACTCTATAAAAGATTGTGTAGAGCAAAAGCAAAAATTTGGGTTGCAGCCAGTGCCTTCTCAGAAATCAGTGATGTTGATCTCAAAGGAGACAGATGAAAGTCCCCCTTCCTGCCATGGAAAGTGATTTAAACTTGATCTCAATTAAAGAGCCAACTTTTTACCCTGCTGAACTTCTCTGCCTTTCACAACCAGTCTGAGTCACACAAAGACTTAAGACCTTCCCACCAGACTCCTTCATAGCCAAGTGCCCAAAGGCTCTTTTAAAGGCATAGAGTATCACCAGCAAAACAGGAAGGAGTCTAACAAGTAATAAAGGCTTCAGCAACCACTCTGTTGAGATTGAGGGTTAATTTAATAGATTCCAGGCAATCTGTGACCCATTTAGAGATATGTATTTTCCTAAGCAGAGAAACAAAATTAACACAGCTGGGTAAAAAAAACAAAACAGTGGCAACAGGACTGACTTCCGATTTCCTGTTGGCTTCCCCAGTGACATTCCTTGTAGGAAACTGGCAGGGAGCACTGGAAATAATGACCGGCTGACTACAGCAGTACAGCAGCATTAAACTGGCCAAAACTTTGCCAAGTTTGAATTCCATGGGAGTCATAGGTTTTGGTCTTTAGAGGCGTTCTTTAAGTTAGTTCATTGGAGGTATATGGATTCAAAGATGGTTGCGTTAAGATGCATCATTTCACCCAGCTGAAAGTTACAAACTACCGAACAGACACGAGAATGTTAGTAGTACATAGATATTGTGAAGTAAAGAGCTTGCTTTGTAAGGTGCATTCTTCTGTTGGCAGAGAGATGCCAGCAACAAGAGAGTGGGACGAGAATGGCAAACAATGGTTGAAACTATGAAATGAAAAAAAAAAGTTGATGGAAGATGGACAGAATAGTTTTTCATAATCAGAGGGTTAAAATTGTATAGCCTGCAAGTGTGAGCAGTGAGAATAAGGATCTATCTTTTCTGCTCAATTTAGAGTTATGAACTTCTTAGTTTCCCCTCTACTTTTTCCAATCATTTTGAAATAATGGCAGAATTTGGCACCAATAGTTACGCCTCCGCAGAAAGAAGTTGGGAGCCCACTCAAAAAGGAAGGCTTTGCAAGTGTTCTCCTTTTGCAGTTTTATCTCTGATGAGTCACAAATTAATCTTGCAGAAGCTAACCTTTGGCAGATAACCCAGCAGCTCCCATTGATTGGAGCAGGAAGTTCCGGAGAAGTAAGTGGCTTTTTAAAGCTCTTTCTAGAACTTTATTCTAATGATTCCATCTCAGTCCCTCTTGGCTCATGAAGTTTCTCTGGAAGTGAGTAGAATTGCACAACAGAGAGAAAGGGTCTTCCACCCCCCCAACCTCCCCAGGGAAGGTGGAGTGATAGATACTGTTAGTCATTCTGCCCAAGTGACATGGAGAAAAGCCTGAGCTTCATATCTTGACTCATTCTCTGATTTCTGAGTTAATAGCAACCACCCTTTTCTCTGGAATTCATTTTCAAGATATGTTCTGACCTAGGCTTCCCCAATAGCATGAAGCTGATTCCTCATCCCAATAAAACCCCTTTATTTATTTTACAGTGAATTCCCCTCCTGCAAAGTCCCTGGCCAACAGTCTTTCAAGATATTTGTCAATTATCAGGCTTAGAGAGTTGCCAGGCTGATATCTTTCAGACACCACACTGTAGCAGACAGTAATTGGCAAGAATGCAGGAATAGAACTTCACTTAAATGAACTGTGTCCTGCAAACCCCCACTCCCCTTTCACTCCTATTTTATTCCCTATGGGAGGGGGCATTCCCATCCACCTGTGGCTTCACAACCAAGTCCCTTGTGGTTTTACTCCCAAGAGCCTTGTTCCTTAGCTGTTCCCTTCTCCTGGCAGTTCTGTGAATGTGCACACTGGAAACAGGCTCCAGCTGTTCTTTTGCCCCACTGATGGGGCAAAGGCAGCTGATAACTGTTGGATGGTCCCATCTCTGCCACTGATGCAGAGCACTTGTCAGAGCCTTCCCAAGTCTCCAGGACAGGCCTATGTTCCTCCCCAATTTCCTCACTGTCCAAATCGGGCCACAACAAGATATTTAAGTTAGGCAAAATGACTAAGGATTCGTTCAGGCCTTCATTTCTGAGTTTGCTTCTTGCACGGGGCATACTTCAAGGTTGGGTTTTCAAGTCAACCAAGAAGCACCCTTGGGCTCTTCTCTTGTGGCTCCTTTAAGGACCATGAGACAATTCCTCCCAGAGGCCTTAAAACACATGATTTGTTGCTGTGTGCTATGCACAAAGCTTAGGCCTCTTGGGATTCTTTGAGATTTATTTTCCTTTTTACAGAAAGTTTCTGGATTGTTTATTGACCAAAGACAGTTTTGAAGCATAGGTAAAGGTAAAGGTTCCCCTCCCACATACCTACTGGTCGATTCCGGGTCTAGGGGGTGGTGTTCATCTCCGTTACAAAGTTGAAGAGCCAGTACTGTCCGAAGACATCTCTATGGTCACGTGGCTGATATGACTAAATGCCGGAGGCGCATGGAACGCTGTTCCCTTCCCACCAAAGGGGTTCCTATTTTTCTACTTGATTTCTTTCAAACTGCTAGGTTGGCAGAAGCTGGGACAAGTAACAGGAACTCACTCCATTATGCGGCGCTAGAGATAACATAAATTTTGGTGCAATTGTGGTCATAATTCGAGGATTACCTGTAAAATAATCTGACATAAGAAGTCAGTTTATCTTAGTAGAGAAGGCCAACATTTATATCTACTCTTCCTTCCAAAATATATTTGCATACAATTCTTTGAAACAGTAAGATAAATAACTTGGTTTTTGTTTGTTTGGTGAACAGATAGGGTCACCATTTCACCTAGCTATCTCTCCCTTTGGATAAGGAGCTACAAGAGTTTTTTTGGTTTATTTTCCTGTTCCTATCTTCTTGAGATTGGGAGGTTTATCTGCAGATAAAGAATTGCAAGTTTGCAACTCCTGTGGAACAAAATAATAACCCAAGCCCAATTTACACAAAGCCATCCTTTACAATGCCATTTCAACACACTGGGTTCATTCATTCAAAGGTCAGCCAAGGAACAAAACCTGAAAGAATGCATAACTCATGTGCAAACGTGTGACTTCAATTTTTTTTTACTTTTTTTTTTTTGCTGCAAGAAATGTCTTTTTTTTTTTTTTAACTTTCAGAGCACTCGGTTTGGAAGGGGCTGTGGGCTGTTGTTTTGTTTTCAGGGGTGTCCTTTCTTTCTTTCTTTCTTTCTTTCTTTCTTTCTTTTTTTTGGCAGCATTGGTTGTCTCTCAAACTCAGAGACTTAAGTTATTGCAAGAGAAAAGCTTTCTTACAAAATGTTCCAAACCAAGCTTTGGATTGGCTAAAGCGATCACAATAGTTCCTTGAATTTTTGCACAACCAATCCATATGACAAAGGCAATTTCTGTGCGCTCTGAGAAGGAAGCCCGGCTGAAGAGGGAAGGCTTGTTTCTAAGAAAGAACATGTTAGGACTCAGTTGTGAAAGAGCCTCTTTTAGCACTTCAAGATCTCTGCAGTGGTGCCAGCCAAGGAACTGGTGCTCTCTTCTTTTAAAGATAAACTTTCCAGAAATTTAAATGAGGGCTGGAGCCTTTAAAGCACTTTTTGGGGAGGAGAATAATTGCCTGCCTGTAACTGAAGAGCTGGAATGTTTAAGCCTGTTCCTGCAAATGATTTCCAGGAGGTGAATAAAATAATTATCTGCTATAGCTCCAAAATCCTTTTTACAACATTTCCTTCCTTCCTTCCTTCCTTCCTTCCTTCCTTCCTTCCTTCCTTCCTTCCTTCCTTCCTTCCTTCCTTCCCACCTTCCTTGTTGGTACAATGGTTAGGATGCAGTATTGCAGGCTCTGCCTACAGCCAGCAGTTTGATCCTGAACCAGCTCAAGGTTGACTGAGCCTTCCATCCTTCAGAGGTGGGTAAAATGAGGACCCAGATTGTTGGGGGCAAAGAGCTGACTTTGTAAACCGCTTAGAGAGGACTAAAAAACACTGTGAAGCAGTATATAAGTCTAAGGGCTATTCCTTCCTTCCTTTCATGGTGGCACAGTGGTGAGAATGTCATATTGCAGGATGATTCTGCCCACTGCCAGCAGTTAGATCCTGACCAACTCCAGGTTGACTCAGCCTTCCAACTTTCTGAGGTGGGTAAAATGAAGACCCAGGTTGTTGAGGGCAAAATAGGCTGACTCTGTAAACCGCTTAGAGAGGGCTGTGAAGCACTGTGAAGTGGTATATAAGTCTAAGGGCTATTGTTATTCCAAAGAACAGCCAGGGTTGATCCTCTTCTTGAGGAAATCCTTTCAAGTAGCCTTTTTCCAACATGGTGTCTTTATTTCATGTTTGGGACTACAATTCTCCCCAGCACTTGCTTCTGCTGAATGGGACTGAAAGCCCACCCTTCTGGAAGGCGTCATGGTGAGAAAAGCCATCCGAACTGCTTACACTGGAGCTTTCCACAGAAGAGAATGTAATTTCTCAATCCCTTGAATCAGTTCCTTTAATGTGACGGAAACCTTCACGTTGCTGGAAACCTCTTAGAAAAACCCATCAGCAAAAGCAGTTGGTCTGTGACAATCAGGAAACCTTGGCTGCCTTTTACAAGAGAGGAGTTCCCACTTCAAATGGGCCAAGAGGTTAGAGGTGCTGCCGGGTTTTTGTTTTTGTTTTCCCTTGCACCCTGCTGGAGTGCATAAAAAAAATCATTATAGCCCTAAAGGAAAGAATAGGCAGGGAGAAAAAAGGCTTGGCAAGCTTTATTGTGGTTTTTTTTTTTCCTTTTCAAATGAACATGATTCTTCTAAATGAGCAAAGGGAAACTTTTCAGTCCTGAAAAACAAACTGGTTCTGAAAGCCACTTTGGGCTAGTGGTTAAGACCACCAAGTTGGAAATGTGGAGACCGTGATTTATAATCCTGCCTTGTCCTGACAGCAGGCTGGGTGACTTTGGGCCATTTGGGTCTTTCAACCCAACCACAAGAAAAAGAAAGGAAGGAAGGAAAGAGAGAGAGAAAAGAGAGAAAGGAGAGTAAAAAGAAGAGAATGAAAGAAAGAAAACAGAAGGGAAGGAAGAAAGAAAGAAAGAAAGAAAGAAAGAAAGAAAGAAAGAAAGAAAGAAAGAAAGAAAGAGACTAAGAATATACTGGGAAAATTTAGAAAAGGAAGAAAACAGAAAGGAAGCCACAAATTTAGGAATGGGGTGAAGAAAAAAAATTTTTCAAGGAAAGAAAAAGGGAAGGGAAGGAAGGAAGCTGCATGGTATTGATGTTTTCAGAATAGAATACAGAATATCAGAGTTGGCAGGGACCTTAGAGGTCTTCTAGCCCAACCCCCTGCTCAAGCAGGAGACCCTATACCATGTCAAACAAATGGTTGTCCAGTTTCTTTTTAAAAGCCTCCAGTGTTGGAGCACCCACATCTTCTGGAGCCAAACTATTCCACTGGTTGATTGTTCTCACAGTCAGGAATGTTTTTCTTAGTTCTAGGTTGCTTCTCTCCTTGATTAATTTAGCACGAATGCACATTATTAAGACAGGACATAAACCTGTGGTTCCTCACAAGCACTTCACCTGGCCTTCTGTTTGCTCAGCTCTTAATAAGTTAAATGAAAAATAGGAATAAGGATGAGGGGGTGCCTATTTTTTCTTTTGTTGTTGCAAAATTAGAGTACCTGTCTTCCCCATGGGTTGTCTCAAACACTGATTATTCTGAAAACAACCTCCAAAACAGGATGTATCAAACAGAAGATACCCTTAGGATAAAAGGGTGGTAGATGCTTACATTAATCATGGCCTGTGACATCACATTTTAGAAGACCCTTTTAAATGTGTAACTATTGGGAAGTCTCCTAGCATATACAAGAATAGCTTCCTTCTGCTCTTGGGTTCATATGTGAAATATATTAAAGCATGGTGTGTGTGTGTATTTGTGTGTTCATGTGATATGACATACGATGAGCAGTTGTAGGAACTGGGCATGGTTAGTCTAATAAAGAGAAGGACCAGGGGGAGACATGATAGCAGTGTCCCAATACTAGAGGGCTGCCACAAAGAGAAAGAGATCAAGCTATTTTCCAAAGCCAGACAAGGAATAATGGATAGAAACTGATCAAGGAGAGATTCAACCTGGAAATAAAGAGGAATTTTCTGACAGTGAGAACAATCAACCCATGGAACAGAAGTTGTAGGAGCTTCATCACTGGAAGCTTTCAAAAAGAGACTGGACTGCCATCTGTCAGATACGGTGTAAGGTCTCCTGCTTGGGCAGGGGGTTGGACTGGATGACCTATAAGGTCCCTTCCAACTCTGTTAATCTGTTAATTTGCTACAAATAACTACATTTGTTCCAGTTCCAGAAAAGAGCTTTTTTTTTTCTTTTTTGCCAAATTGTAGATCTCAAAAAGTTATGAAAATTAAAAAACTTTCACTCCATGTAAGACGAGCTAAATTCTATTGAATGCCAAATCCAAAACTCGAGACTTATCACCACAAATACATTTCTACCTTCCATGATAACAGTTATAGCTGGCTGGCATAGGTTTGTGAGCCGGATATAGCACGAACCACAAGACTGAGATTATGCTGTAGTCTTTTCCTTTGTTAGAACCTTATTGTTCTATTTCTCAAGGTGAAGATTACACTCTATTACACTCTGTATTCTTACCACTTAGGGATGTAACATTCACAAAAGTCTCTTTTTTAAGAAAAAAAAATGCTTATTTACACACTCTTTGCAGATACGAACCCTGCCCCAATATGACCTTCGTATTTTTTTGCCAGCGACCAGTTATATTAGCAACTGTATTTGTCTCTGGAAGAAAAATATGGGAACATTATCTGTGAACATCAATTTACCTTTGTTCATGAGGAAATGACTCATTTCCCTTGCCCCCATATTTAAGTGTTTTGCTTGAGACCAAATGCTGTTGAGCTTTGTTTAAACAAATAAAATGTGACATCTAAGGATGCTTGAGCTTGCATATTGGACTGCCTAATGAAGTTTGCTGAGGGTCTTATAGATTTTTTTCCATGGAAGTAAATCCTTTGGAGGTGATCCCATTTTAGAAAGCTTATATTGGGGAGGGACAACATGTGAAGAAGCCCAATTTTTTTAATTAAATAAACATGAAAAACAGTTGAACACAGTGCGACTTTCTTGACCATCATTTTGGCCATAAAACTATAACATAGAAATAAACTATCACAATTAATTTTCCCTTTTTCCTTATGTTGCTGATATAATACTAGTTACATATTTGTTTCTATTTTCATTTATATGCATTTATATATTTACAACTTTGCTTCTTATCCATCTTTATTTTTTTTCTTTGTGATCTTTATATTCATATATTCATATCATATTTGTCATATCATATTTCATTTTCTTTAATTTACAAAACTTTTACTTTCGTTGCTATAAAGCATCAACAATTTCTTTTTTTTCCCCCTCGACTCCAACAGTTGATATATTTTACTCCAGACTTCATAGTACTCTGTCTCACCCTTATCCTTAATTTCTAGAGTTAGTCTGTCCATCCCTGCACAGATGAATATTTTCCTTATTATTTCGCTTTCTATAGGAGCTCCCTTTTTAAAAGCAAGGAAAGTAGAACAAAGTACAATCTCTTTACTAACCTTCTGTCTCTGCTGGGCATTCTTGAATCACAGGAAAACATGTAGTTTTCCATCCACAGTTGAGGAAGAAAAATACCAAAAGATATTGCCAAATATGTGGATTTGTTCTATACAGATGGTCCCTGACTTGTCACCACAACTGAGCCCAAAATTCATATTGCTAAGCAAGGCCGTTGTTAAATTAAGCTTTCCCCCATTTTGTGAGCTTTCTTGTCACAGTTAAGTGAATTGCTACAGGTGTTCAGTTAGTGACAGCGTTGTTAAGTGAATCTGGTTTCCCTGTTGACTTTGCTTGTCAGAGGGTTGCAAAAGGCAATGGGATTCAAAAAATTTTACTACTGTTTCTGTGGGCATGGCTTGGTGGGCGTGGCAGAAGAAGGATAGTGCAAAATCTCCAGGCAGAGGTGGAATTTGCCGGTTCTCTGAACTACTCAAAATTTCCGCTACCAGATCTCCAGAACTGGTCAGAACCTGCTGAATACCACCTCTGCTTCACATGACCCAGGGACACTGCAGCCATCATAAATAGGAACCAATTGCTAAGTGTCCAACTGGAAAACCGTAGTGGCACACGTGGTTAGCATGCAGCATCGCAGGCAAACTCTGAATTCCACTGCCAGCAGTTCGATCCTGACCAGCTCAACCTTTTCGCTCAGCCTTCCATCCTTCAAGTAAAATGAGGACCCAGGTTATTGGAAGGGCAAGAGGCTGACTTTGCAAACCGGTTAGAGGGGGCTGGAAAGTCCTATGGAATGTTATAAGTCTAAGCTTTTTTCAGTGCCATTGTAACAAGACGAATCGTGATAACTTGATAATCGTGATAGCTTGTATAGCAGGGATGTCAAAGTCAATTTCATGGATGGCCACATCAGGTTTGTGTCTGACCTTGGGGGGCCAGGGTGGGCGTGACAAGGTGGGCATGGCTGGTATGATATCACTCATGTTGGGAGGCACCTGTAGTGGCCCAAGTGCTCTGCCAGTAAAAACAGGCTCCCAAGCTCTGTTTTAGGCTGGCACAGCATCCTGCAGCCCTTGCAAGCTCCCTTTTTTTCTGGCAGAAGCACCGTGGACTGGTCCTTCACTGTTTCCAGGGTGGCCTCACGGGCCAAATCTAAGCACCCCATGGGCCGGATCTGGTTCCCGGGCCTTGAGTTCAAAACCCCTGTTGTATAGATTCTGTTCTTGTCTTAACCTTAAAAGTTTCACTCCAAGGGATGAAACAGGAAAGAGTTCCAGTATCGTGCTGCTGTAAAAACGGGTTGCTTTTCAAAATCCTCGGTCTCGCCCATGGTGAAATCACTCTAAGATAGATGGGTTTATTTTTCATGCTTTGATGACACTGTAGAACCAATGGGGCCTGGTCTTGTCATTGTTGTGGTCCGCGTCAGCAGCCCACGGAGATGGGAGCAGAATCAGACAGTGGGGAGGAACATGGGCCAGTCTGGGAAGGACTCAGGCATTGGTCCTGTGTCCGATAACAGAGATGGAGCCAGGGCCATCTGGGAGTTGTATGCTGACTCCGGAGCCTCCAGAATCTGACAGCAACAAGGCAAAGGAACAAGGGGAGCATGTTCCCAGCGCGTGCTTGCGCAGAGCTGCCAGAAGGCAAGAACAGTTAAGACAAAAACGGCGACTTGGGAGTAAGGCTTGGAGGTGATTGGCCCCTCCCATAAGACATAAAGGAGGAGCAAAGGGACAGGAGCCTTTTCAGGAAGCAACGTTGTTTGCTCTGTTTGGATTAAACCTTGAAGTCTGTGGACTTTGGACTTTGTTTGGCTTTTTACTGCTAATTTGGCACTTTAGTTATTGGCAGCAATTCAAAGGAGATAAAGAGAGACTTATCTCTTATCTCGAGAGACTGTTTGGGACTCATTACGGGCTGAGAATGACCATAATTCCCAGCGGTTGAAATAAAAAGAGAGTTGTTTGGACTAAGTTTGTGCTTAATTACAGTCTCAGGAAGCCTTGGTCAGAACAGTCATTTACCCTTTGGTTTCTTTTGCAGGTGACATCTCAAAATGGTAGATTACCTGGCTAATACCGAGATCAACAGTCAACGGATTGCCGCAGTGGAAAACTGCTTTGGGACCTCCGGCCAGCCCTTAGCTGTGTCAGGAAGGGTCCTTTTGGGCGAAGGGATTTTGACCAAAGAATGCCGTAAGAAAGCCAAGCCCCGAATTTTCTTCCTTTTCAACGACATCCTGGTGTATGGCAGCATTGTGATCAACAAACGGAAATACAGCTGCCAACACATCATCCCCTTGGATGAAGTCACTCTGGAGATTCTGCCAGACACCTTTCAAATGAAGAACCGATGGATGATCAAGACCTCCAAGAAGTCCTTTGTCGTTTCGGCAGCCTCGCTGACCGAGCGCAAAGAGTGGGTCAGTCACCTGGAAGAATGCATTCAACACCTTTTGTCCAAAACAGGACAAGAGCCCCCGACGGAATACGCAGCTCCCTGGATTCCGGATAAGGCAACGGATATCTGTATGCGTTGCACCCATACCAAGTTCTCGGCGCTCATCCGAAGACACCACTGTCGAAAGTGTGGCTTCGTGGTGTGCGGAGACTGTTCCCGCCAGCGGTTTCTCATGCCTCGGCTGTCCTCCAAACCACTGAGGGTTTGCAATCTTTGCTACAAGCAGCTGATGGCCAAAAAGAAGGAATCTGGAGATGAAACAAAGCCAGTTCATTCTCCACTGCCTGGCTATGAAGTTTCTAGCGGAGACGAGAGTGACAGATCTGACGAAGATAAACTGGAACAGTGGCCAGCCGAGACAGAATTTTACACGTCGGATATGAGCTGGTCATCTTTCCACAGTTGATTGCTCCATGGGACTTCTTCTCTTGAAATGGCCGTCGTACTTTTGAAAACAATGGAGAAGGCTGGACTGGCGAGAGAACTAACTTCATATTCCACTCCATCTGTTTTTTGTTTTAGGAATAACAGAGAACTATCCTCAAAGCCAATTTGTAAACTTTTGACTGGGCCCTCTAAGGTTGAGTCATTCCTCTTGAAGCTCCAAATTGGATTAAAATTATATTGTGTATTTTCGGGAAATGTTGGTCCTCTGTATTTAATTTTGAAGATGGTCAGCATCCATAGTCATCAAATGTTGAATTTCCATCTTGGGAAATTCAACAGAACTGTATGTAAAAATATCCCCGAGTTGTGTCTCTTAAAAAAACCCAGTATTTTTTATAAATCCAAAACATGAGTTCTGGTGATTTAGAAATCAAAAGAATGATTTCTAGAAGAGCCTTGAAAATTGAGGATACTTTTTATGAAGCGCTAAGTGGAAGTTATTTGATGAAACTTACAATAGTATTACATTTCAAAAACAGCTGTTTATTTAATTTTTTTAAATCAACTTGAAATCAAAAATTAAAAACGGACATTGCTTTGGATGCTTACTTTAGATTGAATTTAAAAAAAGTTTGGGGAACTAGGTTTAGATATTTGGGGGTCCTTTTCTAGGTTATGCTCATATAAACCATGCTACTGTGGTTTGTTTAATGAGTTTTTCACTTGGGGTGCTATTGAACTTAACCAGTAAACCAAACTTAGTGCAATTTAGGAATACAACTAGTGATTTGTTTGTGATAAGCAGAAAATTTTGATAACTAATGATCCATTATCACACAGAGCAGATGTATTTTAGAACACTAAAAAAAAAAAGTTGGATGAACAGAAAACTGATTTGTAGGCAGTATTGAATTATATTTATGAGAAAGAGCCAATTATTTTTAATAAGCCTAAATTATGCTTTTAACATATGCTGCTTCCTGATAGAATAGTACCTCTCTTAATAGAGTTGTCATTTCTTTTTTAAAGCATACACTCTATGTGCTATAAATATGGACGTTGGTGTTAAAGAGATTATTATTGTATGAGTTTGCTTGTAAAGAACTTAATTTTGCTGATCAACTGATCAGCACTTTCGTCTTTCCAGATTGCATAGAAATATCAGATGCAGACAGCCAAAGCAAAAAAAA
>BHFT01035788.1:0-21263 GCA_004320025.1 Laticauda laticaudata
TGTGTCGTGGATGTAGATCGTACGCGGCAGAAAGTTCATCTGCTCAAAAAGTTTTGTGCAGCTCAAAACTTTTTGAGCGGATCAAATAGCAGTAGACGGATGTTTGACGGATAGAGCGTATGAAACACGTACGCAGTCAGTACACAACGGATGCATCACGTTTTACAACGGATGGCAAGCTTTTTTTGTCCGTTTTACATCCTCTTTGCATCTGTTGGTGCAGTGGGACATGGGCTTTAGGTTTATAGAGTCAGCGTATTGCCCCCAACAATTTGGATCCTCAGATGGATGGAAGGAAGGATGGAAGGCTGAGTCAACCTTGAGCTGTACTCTGATCACTGCAACACCAAGGCTCCAACACTGGAAGTTTTTAAAAAGATGTTGGATAGCCATTTGTCTGAAGTGGTGTAGGGTTTCCTGCCTAGGCAGGGGGTTGGACTAGAAGACCTCCAACGTCCCTTCCAACTGTTATTCTATTCTATTCTGTTCTATTCTATATATACGCATATATGTGTATATGTATAATATTTAGAAAGTGAACTGCATGGTTGAAAGTTTAAACTGAATGTCCAGTAAGGCATTATGGCTCTGGTTCTTATTGTATGAAAACATATGCTTATACTAGTGAAAACAAGATCAGCCTATGGGAACTGCTTGATATCACTGCTCAATATGAAATGGTCATTCCCAAATTCAGCATGAAAACTAGAAATTCTGGTGAGATTTCTCTTCCTATATTTAACCTACATCAATTCCTTAATCTCCAACTGTATTCCAGCAGCTTCTCTTCCTTCTTTTCTAGGATATGGCACCATTGTACTTCACATTATTATATCAGGAAAATCCAGTAAAAAGGTAAGTAGCATTAGGGAATATATAGGATGTGAATTGAGGAGGACGAAGGAAAGGGAAGGAAGGAGAGAGAGAAGGAGAAAAAGGAAAAAACAAACCAGAATGCCATTCAAGCATACTTGAATGTATTACATACATTATTCTTGCCCTGGATGGGTGTGCTTATAAATTTACCTTATTACAGTGAACACATTCATTCTGGTTTTGCAACAAACATGAACAGGACTTAGGTGGGATCTATGCTTAATATTAATGTTAACTGCTTGTTACTTTATTTTAAATTGAATTCAGTTATCCTTATGAGTCACATCTTCTCACCATGGATATTTTCATTTTTGAAATTAGTATTTGCTGTTCTTTTAAATTGCTATTGTAAACTACTGGAACTCCGTGAACATTTCAGTAGTATACATATGTAGTAAATAAGTATGTTCATTTGTTGTAAAAACTACTTCGTTGCTTTACCTTCTCATATGAAACTTTGCTATATATTGAGGATGTAGACCAAGAATGTCAAACTTGTAACGACACATCGTCACATGATGTATTACAACTTTCACTAAACCAGGGTGAGCTTGGTCAGTGCATGATACATCTGGCTCAAGGGCTGCGAGTTTGACACCCCTGATGTAGACAATGTTGCCCTTGTCACAGCACCGTTACAATCAAGTCTTCCCTTCTAGTACAATTGCAGTTTATTTATTTATAGAATAAATTAATTACAACTTAATTCTGCTATCTCTCTGGAATAAACAATTGTAAAATCATGGTCGGATTATGTGTATGCATGTGTCTGTTTATGGCGCAATCATATATAATTGTGTATATATTTGCTGCATGAAATGCTGATACAATGGACTATTAAGAACAGAACCATACAGTGCAGCATCAAAGTGTCTGGAGTGCCTGTGGCAAACAATTTGTTTTTTGAAATGGAAGGTTCATCTAGGGCATCATTTTGCATATTCAGTGTCCTAGAGGCATGATGGCTGCCTTAAACTGGTACATGAACAAATGCAACATGTGTGACTTTTTAAAAAAACTATAAAAACATTAACCCAGCACCAGCATAACAGAAATGGCTGCTGAAAAAGAAATCTATAAACTCATTGTGCCTGACTTAAACCAATTAATCACCTGGTACAGAAGTGTAGTTCAGAGCCAAGAGAACACAAAGTAGCTTAAAAAAGAAATCAGAATAGACTGAAAAGAGACATAACAACATATTGGATTATAGCTGGGAAATGTTTAGGTTAGTATTGCTTCATGTAGCTACAATAGAATCCAACTTAGGACCCCATGTCCTGAACTAGATGAATCTAGACATGTGGGTGTAAATTAAAGTGTGATTAAAAAAACCAATGGGTAGCAGATGGAGTACAAGGGCTAAACTGCATGAAGCCGTATGTCCACAGTATGCAGCTGCCTTTCTGATTTTTATTTATCTATTTCAGAGATAGATGAGATAAACTATTATTCTTCTATCAAATGCAGAGGGCCTGGCTATTGGCAAGGATTAGGAAAGTTGCCATCCAAAACAATTTCAGAGTTGTCTATCCCAGTAACACTGCAAGCAAGAACAGCGAGATCCTGTCCAGAGGAAAAACCTCTGTCCGCAAATAGGAAATGTGTCTGCCTCTCCAGTCCCACATAAATCATTATCTTTCAAAAAGGGAGGAGCAATGCAATGCATATTTCCTTTTAATTTTGAGCAGTCAAACAGAGTTTTGCAAAGGAAGTAGCTGGAGAAACAGGTGTCTCTCTTACAGATGTGCAGTGGTTTTAATTAGGATAGAATACTCTGCACTTACAACTACCAAAAGCAACAAGAAAGACAGTGGCATCGTGTTTGTTTAATGTTTCATGTTGTTTAGCTCTGAGTGATACAAAAGATAGGAAGAAGCTATTTGGTTATTATAATCTTTACCAGCTTTTCATATGACTACAGTATTGAAAATCAATTTAGGAAGAGGCATGTGTTCTGAAAAATTGTTTTAAAATCTGTTGATTTCCCAAGCATTCCTCATCCGTCACACATTTCAAAGCTGTCTTCACTTTGGAGTTCCACAAGGATGCAGAAAAATGAAAGTACCAGAACCCCATCAGGAATACCTAACTGTAAACTTATCCCACCTCCCAAGCAGGCAACCCACTTTATAATTCTGTCCTGGATGAAGCCTTGGCATCTGAGTTATCTGCTCTCACAGCAGTGAAGCCGGATCTAATTAACTACCTGTAATTAATTTTTGTGAAGTGCTTGGAAGAAGCACTTGATGATGCGATAGGCATGCCGAATAATCTGTTCCCTGGGATTATTTGTGGCAGATTTAATGCACATCATGCAGATGAAGGGTGAAAAAGGGAGTTTTTTTAAAAAACAAAACACGCTATATATACTACAAATATGAGGACAATGGGGTATATGCTGCAGCTTTTTCTTATATATACCTTTTATATATATATATATATATTTTATACATATAATATATAATACTATATATGTTTCCTGAGGTTTTCGCGAGTATTTGTATTGGATCTTTTATTCGGGTTTTCTCCCGCGTAGAATTGTACAACTCTACGCGGGAGAAAACCCGAATAACCAAAGTCCATATATATATAAACGTTGCTACAACTTTAACAGAACTACAATGAGCTACAAAACTTTAACAGAACTACAATGATGTGCGGATAATACCCGAAGGGAAGGCTAAACAGCACAAATGTAAGTACCCGCGAGAGCTTTAAAAAACATATATATATAATATATATATATATATATATATAATATATTGTATATGTATATGTATATGTATATGTATATGTATATGTATATGTATATGTATATGTATATGTATATTCATATGCTTATGCATATGCATATGCATATGCATATGTATATGTATATGTATATTAATTTTTTTATAAGTTTTCTCGGGTACTTACATGTGTGCTGTCAGCTTCCTTCGGATATTATCCACGTCATTTGTAGTGCTTTTAAAGTTGTAGCAACGTTTCAGCAGAATCTCATCTGCCATCATCAGGCTTTCTGTATTGAGTTCGTACAAACTATTTATCTATCTATCTATCTATCTATCTATCTATCTATCTATCTATCTATCTATCTGTTATGGATTATATGGCTTCAGTGAAAGGACGGCTATCATCTATTAGGAAGCTAGGTTTCATCTGGGTGCCTGGTTGGGTGTGTTTGAGCTGGAGGTATCAGGGGGAGTCTGTTTAGTGCCCTAGGTGTTTGTCTGTTTGTTGGTGTGGGAGATCTTTCTATTTGAGAGTGCAGGCTTCCAAATGATTGACAGTCTGCGTGAATCACCTCTTCTATTCATCCTTCGAAAAGATCTCCACACCACAAGCAGGCAAACACCTGGGCACAAACAGACTCCCCCTGATAACCAGGCACCCAGATGAAACCTGAGTCTTCCTAATAGATAACAGCCGTCCTTTACATGAAGCCAAGCTGCACTGAAAGCCTCCAACACAGGAACACAGTGTTGCCAGCCAACAAAGCCACAAACAGACAGAAGAACAAACCACGAAACACCAATCAAACAACCCAAAGACCAATAAAACACAAACCAAGACTCCCAACCAATCAGATGAAGAAAAAAACCATCCTGGCACAACAGTAGGCTAGGCCTCAAATTTAAAACTAAATGGCTGTGATAGCTGACCCACAGACAAACTCAATACAGAAGCCTGATGATGGCAGATGAGATTCTGCCGAAACGTTGCTATAACTTTAAAAGCACTACAATGACGTGGGATAATACCGGAAGGAAGCTGAACAGCATACATGTAAGTACTCACGAAAACTTAAACACACACACACACACACACACATCTTATATGTACCTTCTTATATATACCTTTGGACAAGTCCCTGTGGTTTCTTGGCAACATTTTCAGAAGTGGTTTGCCATTGCCTCTTTTTAGAGCTGTGTAAGAGTGACTAGCCCAAGGTCACCCAACTGGATTGGTGCTCAGGTGGTACTAGAACTAATTGTCTTCCAATGTCTAGTGCACTGTTAAACTCCTGGCTATGCCCACACCCAATTTAGCGAAGGGGGAAAGAGTCCCGATATCTCACGTGACATGCCGTGACATGAGTTTTACACCCCTGGTTTAGTATGATTCCTTTCAACATTATACTAACATGGCTCTCCTGTGGTTAGTATAATTGCACTGAGTTTACCTGAAAGGAAGGCTATGTTTTTCCTAAAATAAATTGTCTTTAAGGTAATGTGTTATCACTGTGATTATGGTAATGAAGCTAATAAATCTTTTTTTGGTCTAATTGCTCTTTTTTTCCTAGGGAAATAAAAGGAAGGTTCACATTAATTTCAGGATTGGCTTCTTTTTGAGTAAATACAGCATTTACTTCTATACCTGCCTTGTAATTTTCCAGAAGATTTATTCTCCTGAAAAGGAAGTTTTTTTCTTCCTTCTGTCCTGTGCTTGAGGATTTTTTTTTTTTGAGTTAATTTTATAGGTGGAGTTGGTGAAGGGTGCCAAATGGTGCCAGTCATGATTGGTCAGAGCATTAATTTGACTCATCACATGTTATTAAAGCTTATTTAAATCAGCCACATCATTTCCAGAATTGAGGCTGTTGTGGAGAGTCATTTAGTTCTGCCATGTGATCCTGAAATAGATGCTGCTGCCTTTAATTAGACAAACAGGTGTTGCATTTGTACTCATTTGTGATTGCAAGTAGTTAGGAATCAAATATGAAGAATGCATAACCCAACGCCTGATGTTTCCATTTTATATTACTGTCATATCTTTCCATCACTGTGAAATCTTCCTAGCTGTGCATACTTCCTAGTCAGTGGAAGCTTAGGGAAGGAGTTCCCCATGGTGTCTGTCTTTGCATAGAATTTGAGACTTGAGAATATAGAGACTTGCACACCTCTGCAGAGGGGATTCTTCTATGAAATGTAAGTCATCCCCATCTCTTGGCTAACTTGAAAAGGAATTCTTGCAAGGATCTCACACACCATACGAATATCTTCAAAACTCTCTTTTTCTTTGGATGAAATTTCAAAAGCAATCTGAATGTGAATTGGCAAGAAAAATACAAAATATTTTTTTCTAGACAGCACTGTGTTATGTAGCAATAGCAATAGCACTTAGACTTATATACCACTTCACAGTTAACAGAGAGAGCATATTGCTCCCAGCAATCTGGGTTCTCATTTTATCAACCTCAGAAGGATAGAAGGCTGAGTCAGGATCAAACTCCAGACTGTGAGCAGAGTTAGCCTCCAATCCTGCATTCTAACCACTGTACCACCAGGGTTCTTTTTATGCCAAGCTATGCCCATACATTTACTAATATGTGGCACATTATTACTACGTCAATTGATGTATATCTATTAGTAATAGGAGGTAACATAATTGGATATTAAAAGACCAGGAACTCACCAGCAAAAGGGTATTGGATGTGCGATAGCCTGTTCTAACTTTTTTGGTCAGCGATCTGCCAATCTTGATCACTCTTGGGTATACAGCCTAAAGGATAAAGTCTTCTTCAGGGAAAATTTAACTTCTAGTGACTTTTTGGTAGAAGAACCATTGTTTGCTTCTAGGATATTGTGTTCAACTTCGTATTCAATCCTGCAGCCTTAGTATTCCCTGGATGTATTAGTATCCCCAAATAACAATAACTAGGTCCAGCCCTGCTTCGTTTCAAAGTCCAAACGAGATCAGTCAGGTGCACCATCTGCGGAAACACATGGAAGACCCTTTTCATAACTATTCTTTCCATTGCTTTCATTTAATGATGGAAGCCGGAGCTAATGAATGATTAATCACATTAATTCCAACCCATTTTCTGCAGTAATTGGCCTGTAAATCATCCTTTTAGGAAAATCCACATTGCATGGCAGTTGCTAAGTCCAAGATACATGCAGCAGTATACAAGCCAGAATGGTTCTAGAAGCTGATAAAGGTCCACCCTAGGTAGATATAGAAGAAGAAGTGCTTCAAAGAAGCCAGGGTAAAAAATGCCAGCTTTCCCATAGCCCATTAAAACAATTATAATCTTCTCACCTGGCCTTCGATATAAATTGCACAAGGATAATTCCCTTTTAAGTTTAGAAATGTTGTTCACTTAGAACAAATCCATCCTTATCCTTTTTTCAATCATCAGAACATTCTGCTTTCTGAAGCTAAGGACAAAATGCTCACCCAACTGTCTTTCCTCATTTAGATGTTGATAAGTCTAATATTTTTGCCTTATACCAACCCTGATGGTAATAGAACAGTTTCCATCACTGTACCTAAGGGAGATAGACCAGGATGTTGGGGTTTCTCCTCCAACATCTTCTCAGTACTTACAGTCTTCTCTGCTTACTGCCTACAGGTCGTCTTCAAGGTGTGATCTTAATGAAGCTTGTAATAGCTTCATCATTACTTGTAATAGTCCTAAAATAGGCCATAAGTCAAGGACTACTCTACTTATTTTTCAAAGAAGTACATTGGTAATTGTGATGTAGAAGCAGAAGAACACACCCACAAGGGCAAAATCTGGCCCGTCTGGCTGCCTATATGGCAAATTATTCATTATTCAGTCAGGAGTCTTGCTCAATTATTGCCAACAGTGACCTGCTAAGAGAAAATGATTACATAGCTCTTTGATAATTATTGAGAAAACTGACCTATCCAATGGGGCAAAAACAAATCGTTGGCTTAAGAGGGAGAATGATAGGAATTTGTGAAGAGGGAGGACTAAGTGGAAAAGATGATAGGATGATAACATCACCATCTCCTGTCTATCTAATAGTAGGATGGACCCGCCCTCCTTTTATGCTACAATCATGACAGCTAACATTCTGCCTGGATGTCCAGTGTCTCCCTATCTAACTTTCTCTTTTCTCCCCTTTAAACATAAAGAGCTTGCTTATTGTAAAGCACCCAACTTTTAGCATTGAATTGTATCAATGATACCCCTCCCTAGCCCCATTGAGACAATAAAAGGCTAGTTCATCTTTCAGTCAATAGGTGTGGCAATGTGGGCCTGCTTTGTTTGTTTTGATTTTTGATGATTGGCCATGCCCACAAGGCCACCATTTGCCTGTGGATAAAATTAAAGTTTAAAAATGTATATATTTACTTAGAAGCCATAATTAGTTGCATCCCCATTTATCAAAGAGTACTGAAATAGGTCAGTGCTCCAACCAGTCAAAGAGGCTACTACATAATTTAGATTACTAATCACTTAAATGCAGTCTAGCTTCATGTTCTATGTTGATGTCCCTTTGACCTACACCATCATTTATATCAGAACATGTATTCTGTGTTTAATTCGGTTTTGCCTAGTCTTCATGTGAAAAATAATTTCCAAAATCTATACAGGTTTTCTGGAAACAATAAGGAAGTTTTCTTCTGGAATACTTCTTGAATTTTGAATTCTGGTAATTCTACAAGTTTCTGGTTTCCTGATGTTCTCCCATTTAAGTAATAGCTCGGTCCTGCTACCAGTTGGAGCTAGATTTTGCTTCTTAGCAAGGTTGAGAAGTAGCAAATCTCTCTCTCTCTCACCTCCCTCTCCCCCTCTCTATTTCTCTCTATCTCTGAGTCTAACTTAATTTGGATGCAACATTGTATTTTTCTAATGAGTTACCAGAATGTTTTACTCTGAGCAATCAAAAAGAAAAACAAAATTTTCAGAGTGCAATGAGTTGGCAAAATTCATGAACAAAGGCTTGGAGTTAAATATCCTGCAATTGTTGGAGAACCAAGAAATGGATTAGGGAAACACCTTCCACTGTGTGCATACATTTTCAACAAAATAGTCATATAAATTGTGACTATTTCATGGTATTGTAGGAAGGCTTTTTATGGGCCAACTTGAGAGTCATTACTAGATCCAAGAAGTGGAATTTTCTTTCTTTCTTTCTGGCCTCTAAGGTGGTTTAACACATTTAAACCTTATTGGAAAAGAAATGAGAAAAAAAGCCCTGATATTATTTTTTTCATGAGAAACTAATGCATTAGGCTAATGTTTCTCAATCTTGGTAACTTTAAAATGTTAAAGTTAAAATGTTAAATCTTGGTAACTTTAAAATTCAAATCACAGAATTCCCCAGCCAGTAAAGCTAGTTGGGAAATTCTAAGAATTAAAATCCACAAATCTTATTGCTAAGATTGAGAAACACTGCATTATAGTATACTAATCTTGGAAAATGTTGGCTGAAAATGGGACTAGTAGCTCTTAATCAGTTAAAGCTTGTAAAAATTCACAAAAAGAATCTCATTTACCCAATCATCTGAACAGAATTAGAGCATTGTTTAGTCCAGATACTTCAGAAACTTTTGAAAATAATTTTTATATGCATAATAATTTTGGTATTCTGTGAAATAAGAAAAAATAGTTGTATTATGGCATTGTAGTAATTGGCTGATTTTAGTTCGTACTTTTGGCTGTTTAAAAGGTATGTAGCTTTTCTGAACAGTTTATAATGAAATGTTTTAAGTTTTGTATTCAGTTGCTATCATTTATACTTATACTTATCAAAAATACAAAAAATATAATAAAAGTAAGCTTTCTTCCTTTTTATTGCTTAATATGTATTTTTCAAATAGTTTATGGATATTGGATTTAAAAACATATTGAATTAAAAAATCATTGAAATTGGTGTAGTAAGGAGTTATTAGAGACAAAGCTGAAGTTATCTTCTTGTAATTCTTTATGCAATTCAGTCAGATTTTTTAACAAATGCTATTGTTTCTTCATTATTAAAATAGAATAGAGTAGAATAGAATAGAATAGAATAGAATTCTTTATTGGCCAAATATGATTGGACACACAAGGAATTTATTTTGGTGCAAATGCTCTCAGTGTATGTAAAAAGAAAAAGAAAAAAATACATTCGTCAAGAATCATAGCTCTCAAAAAAAATTATCCTCTCATTTTACATATAGTTTTTGGAAATATAAATGCAAAACAGAGAGAGACATTTAGGTTGTGGTGATTTGGCCCAAATAATTGATGCAATGAATGTTTAGGATATTATATGACACTTTTATTATGTTTAGTTTGCAAAGTGCTGAGTCCTGGGAGGTGGATGGTATATAAATAAATAAAAATACAGACTTCATGTACATGTGAAATGGGTCTTTAAATTCAGTGCTGATTTAATGAAAAGTATATGAGCCATCTGAGCTTGGATAATCAACCTAGAACTTATGTATAGCAATTTAATGTCCTGTGGATAAGCACATTAGAAATGCTACAGAGCTGAAGATTGCTACAGTAATGAATGTTGATTACCACACCTCATTAAACAAACGAAAGGTTGATTCTGAAGATCCCTTTTTTCTCCTCTATGGCACCATGGTGATTGATGTAGTCCCCTTCACCCTTTTCTGGTGATGTGTATTGCTCTGTGTTGGGACAAGTTCCAAATTCATGTGTTTTGTGGTGTGCTACATGCATTATAAAAACATACATAGCTATAGTAAGACAATCCTTAAAACAAATTGCATATTATCACAAAAGCAGAAGTCTAAAGCAGAATGCAGACATTTCCCCTAAAGATAGTGGTTAGAGATGGAAGAAACATTTGTAGCAGATATGGCGAATATGTTATTTCTAGGACCCATGTAATTGAGAAGAACAATTATGCTAGAAGTATGCGTGCAGATCAACTTTTTCAACCCAGATGCTTTTCAAACATGTTCTCTATGAAATCACCAGCATAGTGAGCCATGGCGGCACAGTGTTAAAATGCAGTATTGCAGGCTACCTCTGCTGACTGCCAGCAGTTTGATTCTCACTGGCTCAAGGTTGATGCAGCCTTCCATCCTTTTGAGGCTGATAAAATGAGGACCCAGATTGATGGGGGCAATATACTGACTTTGTAAACCACATAGAGAGGGCTGTGAAGCTCTGTGAAGCAGTATATAAGTCTAAGTCAGGGGTGTCAAACTCACATCATCACAGTATCATCACTGGACTTTTTTCCCCTTCACCAAACTGGGTATGGGCATGGCAAGCGAGTGATGTATCCAGCCCATGGGCTGGGAGTTTGACAACCCTGGTCTAAGTGCTATTGTTATTGCTATAGTACTAGGAGTCAAAGCCCAATGATTCCATAGGCAGGCTAAGGATGTTTTGAACATATTTTTAAGAAGATTAATATAAAGGAAGGGACATCAGAATGAGAGTGATAAAATAGGTAGTCCTCAACTTACAACAGTCATTTAGTTGACCGTTCAAAATTACAACAGAACCGAAAACAATGACTTATGACCATTTTTCTCACTTATGACTGTTGCAGCATCCCCATGGTCACATGATCAAAATTCAGATGCTTGGCAACTGATTCATCTTAATGACAGTTACAGAATTCTGGTATCATGTGATCACCTTTTGCGACTTTCTAACAAACAAAGTCAATGGGGAAGTCAGATTCACTGAACAACTGTATTACTCAACTGCAGTGATTCATTTAACCACTGGGCAAGAAAGGCCAAGAAAAGTCATAAAATGGGGCAAAATTCACTTAAGAACTGTCTCGCTTAATAGCAGAATTTTTGCTCTCAAATGGACTCATAAGTCAAGGACTACCTATATAACCTACAACAAATGACAGCATATAACTTGCTGCTCATAGCTGAGCTGGTGGTCATCATGATTTGTGAAAACCTGATAAAACAAAATTAGGATAACTGAAATATAACCTTACAGAATACAAAGAGCAAAACTGGAATAAGAAATCTGGTCTGCCCCGTTTTACATCCATTAATTAAACCTTATTTATTGCAACTACAAAAAGTGCTGCTTATGTGTACAATGCAAAGCATAGCACAGGCTCTCCACTGAGTCATACAAGCAAGAGGAAGAAAGGGGTGGGGCTTAGAACAGAGCAGTCAACAACATGCTGAGAAGTTGCCCAGCTGACTCTCAATGGAAACATGGATATTTTCTTCTTCTTCTTTTTCTGGAAAGCTTTTCTTTGAAGCCCCAGCAAGATCTGGCTCACTTATGCCACCAGACTTGAAATTCTAGACCTAGAAAACCAAGAACTATGCCACCTCCGGTCTGATCTAAGTATAGTATATAAAATCATACATTGCAATGTCCTACCTGTCAATGAATACTTCAGCTTCAACCNCACCAAACTTGATTGCAGGAAATACGACTTCAGCAACAGAATGGTCAATGTCTGAAATAATCTACCTGACTCTGTGGTTTCTTCCCCCAAAAACTTTAACCTTAGACTGTCTACTATTGACCTCACCCCTTTCTTAAGAGGTCTGTAGGGGGCGTGCATAAGCGCACCAACGTGCCTACAGTCCCTGTTCTATTGTTCCTTTTATTTTACTTTTATTTTTTCTTATATGTATCCATATATTCATAACTATGTTTTTACTTATACCTATTATCTTGTAATCAATTGACAAACCAAAAAATAAATAAATAAAAACTTTCAAACTCAGTCTTTCTTTTGCTAGTGTCTCTCATCACAGCCAATCTGATCCTATTCTATTAAGCTTTTGGAAGGCCATTATATTGTCCACAGTCCATCCTTTGCATGGTTTCTTTACTTTGGGCTGGAAAAAATGAAAATTGTGGGATGGTGCAGTCAAAAGTTTTGTCTGGCAGTATGTCACCTATACCCCTCACCCCCATAAAAAAAAAAGTCATAGATCAAAGTGTTAAAGTCCAATTGGGAGGCTAAAGAGAGTTGCAGAAAGTAACTTTACCCCTTTTCCTTCTAGTAGATACCAGTTTTGTGACTGGCCATAATCGGTCTGTCAATCATAATGGGAAGGCACCCACCACCCAATTCATCCTCTACCTGTGAAAGCATAACCTAGATTTGATTTTGTAAAGACCCAAATATAATGTCCATGTCCAAAATGGGGGGAAAAGATTGTAGGCTTCTTACCAAGTTAGGTTTTTAGCATGTATTTCTGAAGCTAATTCAATGTGAAAATCAGTGTAAAATAATATTTACATTCCGGGGAAATTAATTTCTGTCATTCTATCCAATATAAAGCAACGTGAGGGAGTTCAAACCAATGTCTCTGTGGGTTTCTTTGCAGCAGGAGCAATCAATACAAAAAAACAAATCCCGGGATTTCATAGAAAGTGTTTCAATATTTCATCTCCACAGATAAGTTCCACTGTATGTGACAGCAGAAATGAATCTGGTTTTAAATCTGCTCACAGAATCACACAGGCACCAATGGGCATAGACTTTCCTGGGCACTAAAACCTCTTTTCCAAGAAAGCCTACAAAGTGAGCAAGCAGCACATGACCTGTTCTGCAAGCCTTTCCTTCTTTTATCTGTCACTATAAGCTTGCCCTTGCTGACAGCTGAAACTTCCCACTTGCCTGCTTCCATGTAAAGAGCAGCATATGGTTCCCCAGAGCAGGAAACCTCCAGCCAATATGTCTGTGCTCACATGTGGAGTTCAACAAACGCCAAGCCAAGATGGATCTTACTCGCAGGGTGGCACGTGGCCAAGAACAGATTAAGCTGGGAAGGGCACCAGCAGCTGGCAAGGAGCTGGTGGAACCAGCTGAGAATCTCGCCTTGAGGGGGTACATGTGTGCAGGCAGCAAAGAGCTCGTTCAGAGTTAACAGAGAAAAGCTGCCATCAATCATCAGGCAGCCCAGATCTCCAGCTGACTGACTGACTCAGGCCTTTAGCAGTTCCAGAGACGCAGACCTGCTTTTCTGGCAACTTCCTTTCTCCAATCTTGGGAGCGCGAGCTGTGTCCAGCTACCCAAATAAAACAAACAAACAAATACCTGGGTTCAGAAGAGGAGCCCATCAAAGATAAAAGTGTCAGATTTAATAATCCAGAGATGCACTCCTCAGGGTGAGGTTACAAAATACAACCAAGCACAGCCTCTCCATAGAATAGGGGAGGAGAGGTTTAACTTCTCCTGTTCTTCCCTCCCAGCTCCCAAATATCATATTCACAACTTTCTACCAATTCCCATCAGTGCTCTTTTTTGCATACAGAAGGAAGCATTTCAAGTGCTTGTCATTCAGATCAGGTTCCCAGAACTGGGCTTTAATTGAAGCTCCAATGAACTGCCGTCATTCCTCTAATGTACAGTACCAATCAGAAGATCATGGCTTTCCAGCTGTTGTTGAACTATAGCTCCCATCCAGTGGTGGGATTCAAATTTTTTTTACTACTGGTTTTGTGGGTGTGGCTTGGTGGGCGTGGCAGGGGAAGGATACTGTAAAATCTCCAGTTAAAAGTGGTATTTGCCGGTTCTCTGAATTACTCAAAATTTCCACTATCGGTTCTCCAGAACTGGTCAAAACCTGCTGAATACCACCTCTGCTTCCAGCATGCCTAACCATTGATAATATTGTCTAATACCATGGGAATTGTTCTAGCTGGAGCCAATTACTACCTAGAGCCAGTTTCACCAATGAAATACAGGTAGTGCTCAACTTACAGTTACAATTGAGCCTAACATTTCTGTTGCTCAGTTGTTAAGTGAATTTTGCCCTTTTATGACCTTTCTTGCCGCCATTGTTTAGTGAATCACTGGTTAAGTTAGTAACACAGTTATTAAGTGAATCTGGCTTCTCCGTTGACTTTGCTCATCAGGAGGTCTCAAAAGGTGATCCCATGACCCCAGACCACTGCAATTGTCAGAAATACGAATCAGTGGCCAAGTGTCTGAATTTTGATCAGGTGACTCTGGGGATGCTGCAATGGTCATGTGAAAAAACGGTCATAAATCACTTTTTTCAGTGCTGTTGTAATTTCAAGCAGTCATTAAATGAACTATTGTAAGTCAAGGACTACCTGTATTATGGCATGGGAAAATAACATTTGCAAGAAGTGCACATGTATGCATATTTTATGTTTCTCATTTTCATGGTGGGTGTTTTGTTATTATTAATCTTGGCAGTCCCTAAGATTCCTTTGCAACTGCAGCATGGTATATATTTATTATTTATTTCCTGAGATATTTAGTTAAAACATTGATATTGTTGCTAGTCTTCCAACCAACTCTGGGCAGCTTCCAATCAAAAATGTAAAAAACATATAAAATCATGTTAAACCTATTAACCAATTTAGTTTGATTTAGACTAAAAAAACCCAAATCATTTATTTAATACATTTATAAGGTAAAAATAAAGGTTCCCCTCACACATACGTACTAGTAGTTTCCGGCTCTAGGGGCGGTGCTCATCTCCGTTACAAAGCCGAAGAACTAGCACTGTCCAAAGACATCTCCGTAGTCATGTGGCTAGCATGACTAAATGCTGAAGGTGCACGGAGTGCTGTTACCTTCCCACCAAAGTGGTCCCTAATTTTCTACTTGCATTTTTACATGCTTTCGAACTGCTAGGTTGGCAGAAGCTGGGGAAAGGAACAGGAGCTCACTCCGTTATGCGGTGCTAGGGATTCGAACTGCTGAACTGCCGACCTTCTGATCAACAAGCTCAGTATCTTAGCCACTGAGCCACTGCATCCCTATCTATTTATATTTATACCTAAACATCAATATAAATTGCCTAACTATATACTGTATAATATTTGAAGACCAAAATTTGATTTGGAAAAAAAATGAGATGGAGGAGACATCTCATGCTCTATTAAAGCAGGTTTTGGAATGTTTGGTTTTGTTTTCAGATCTTAAACAAAACTTTTTTTTTCTTAAACAAAACTTTTATCAGTGATATAAAATGAACTACAGTTGAATGCTTGCCTTTCCTGAACCTAAAATCCTTCCGATATTGAAACTCCCTTGTGTCATATAGCACAGTTGTACCCAATGCCAGATTAGGAAAGACTGGTACACAACATAAAAAAAAAAAATCACAGGTCCTCTTTTAAATCATCTTCAACTTTCTTAAAATCTGTTGTCTGCTAATTATTGGGAGAAAAATGACTCTGTTACTTGTCGGGGAATAAAGAAATACCTCCTCCCAACTTGTGCCAATACCCCATGCTTGTACTTCTCCAAAGTGCCTGAGGGTGGCTAAGGATCTGTGGCCTAATTATTATTTGTCCCTGGTGGTTTGCTTTGATGGAGTCTTTCTGCTCTTTTCTGTTTTTATTAAGCTATGAATACATGAATAGTAGTTAAAGAAGAAAGGCTGCAAGACAACGCAAGAGAACTGCCCAAATTGCATAAGGCAGAACAAAGACAGTTCAATTCACGGGACAACAGAGAGGGCATGGGGAGAACTTCTAAACAGGGAAATTGAATGGTGTTAGGAAGATTGTTTGGGGATTCGTGGTATTAGCTACCAATCTGGAGGAGCAGGAAAAATGCAACATAAAGTTTAAGCAAGGCTGTGCTACGTTTTTCTTACACATCATCTATCAGAGGCTATATCTGGTGTATGGCATTTCCATGTCATTGCTTCTCATCTGGCCTGTGACTTCTCTTAATTAGATGAGAAGCAGCTACTGTGCGCATCTGCCTTTCTTCCTCTTATGTTGTGACTGTCACCAACAGCTAATCATTTTTTCCTCCTGTAAACAAAGGTGGATGTGCCTTGCAAGGAGGTCATTGAGGCCACCGAAAGAGTAGATGCTCTACCACCCATCTGAAAGCAGGCATGAATAAGCCACCAGGAATAGAAACATCCATTCTAAACTCTGGGTATCTTCTTCTAAAAAAGGGAAAGAGAAAGAACAACACTGAGTAGGCAGCTTGTTTCCTCAGAGGTCTCCATCAGATAGAGTTGCTCTTCTTTTTAGCCTCTGTCCTAAGATTGTATTCAGTAGTCCCAAAGGTGTTTTTTTCAAGAGGCAACTGGACTTTCTTGTTTGTTTTCTCTACTGAAAATGTTTCACTTCTCATCCAAGAAGCTCCTTTAGCTCTGACAGGATAGTGGGGAATGGAAGGATTTATATTCCTTGCAGACAGCTGGTCATTTGCATCTTTTTAAAGCAGTGGTCGCCAACCAGTGGCCTAGGGACCACTGGTGGTCTGTGAGAAAATGTTGGTGGTCTGCAGAGAAATGTCACCCCCAAAACACCCACAAAGCAATTAATCCAAGCTGCATGGGAACACAAGGCTGCGCCACCCATATGGTCCATGGGAACAAAGGCTTGCATTGCTTGCATTGTGAACAACATGAGTGAAGGTAGGGGGGAAAAGGTGGAGGGAGGAACTTGCCCCACTTGCCCCATGTGCCTCGCCTGGCCACCAAGCTGCTTCTTTCCATTTTTTTCTTCTTCTGCTTTTGGCTGCATGCAAGGAAAGAAGCAAAAGTCTTTCTTTCTCTCCTTCAAACTCTGCCAGAAATGAGTATTTGGGACCCTGCATGGCATCCTGCTCCAAGAGGCTGCGCCAGCATGACAAGTCTCACAAAGACTCATTTCTGGCAGAGTTTGGGGAGAGAAAGAAAGACTTCTGTTGCTTCTGCTGCTTTCCTTGAATGAAGCCAAAAGTCTCTCTCTTTCTCTCCCACTGGAGCTGGAGACAGTATCATGTGATCCCAAATAAAGAATGCTCGAACGGTAGAAAAACAGGGTAGGGAATTTTCCTGCAGACTTTTTTTTGGGATTTTCCCTGGGTCTCTGGTTCGCGGGATTTAAAATTATGAGTTTGGTGGTCCTTGAGGTCCAAAAGGTTGGTGACCCCTGTCTTAGAGGGTCACCTGGATTCGGATAAACCTCCAAGTGCTTCAACGACAAGAAAGTACAGTTGCCTCCTGAAAAAGCACCTTTGGGACAACCATGACCTGGATGACTGAGAATCTACTGAAGTTTTCTACTGAAGTCCATATCTTTAGAAATACAGTGAGTCCTCAAGTTACAACCACAACTGAGCTCAAAAATTTATGTTGCTAAGTGAAATATTTGTAAAGTGAATTTTGCCCCATTTCGGTTAAGTGAATCACTGCAGTTCTTAAATTAGTAACATGGCTGTGAAGTGAATATAGTTTCTGCATTGACTCTGCTTGTCAGAAGGTTACAAAGGGAGATCAGAATCCGGGGACAGTGCAACCGTCATAAAAGTTGCTAAGCATCTGTATGTAAAACATGTGAACGTGGGGATGCTGCAATGTCCACAAGTGTCCAAAATGGTCATATACCACTTTTTTCAGTGCTGTTCTAACTTTGAATGGTTACTAAATGAATTGTTCCAAGTCAAGGACTACCTGTACACCTGCAAGATTACCTAAAGGTTACTAGAGAATATCTATAGCATCCAAGGATTGAATTCCTTCTTACATTTCAAGTGACGGGCCCTTGTTTTATCTCTTGGCTGGTTTGGGTTCCAATGTTTTTAATCTGGATTTTACGGACTTTGAATTCTCACTGGGAAGTTTATTTCCCCTTTTGTCTAAAATGAAAGCATGCCCATATGATCTGGAGAAATAATTTATTTCTTTATTTTGGTCTTTTGCGATGCAAACATTCTCATAAATTACAACTGGTTTACAACCTTGCACATAATTGAATCCAGTAGCCTAATCTAATGCTGCTGAAAATTCAGGCAAACACTAATTAGCAATAAGGCAGGAGAACTTTACCTGACAATGTCTCCTTTCTTGTTCTGTGAAGAGCACCTCAAGTTTTTATGCTTGCTTGTAGGCTGAACACCGAGCAGAAATTTCCATAAACTTTTCTAAGAGAACTTAGGCCTTTACCTTTGCCCTGGTTGCATCAGTGTGAAATATTTTGCTTTTATTTAACAAGTCAAAGGAAAACTTTCTTCTGCTAAATGATCTCATGCAGGGCTGTCAAACTCGTGGCCCATGGGCCAGATGTGCCATGCACTGACTACGTCCATGCCCAGTTTAGCAAAGTGATGATGCCATGACAATGTGAGTTTGACACCCCTAATTTAAGGCACCAGGTTAGATACTAGGAGACTGTGAATTCTAGTCCTGCCTTTAGACATGAAAGTTAGCTGGGTGACCTTGAGCCAATCGCTGTCTCTCAGCTCATCTCACATCACAGAGCAATTGTGAGGAAAATAGAAGTAGATGGCGTATTAGATAAGTTTGTCACCTTGAGTCATTTATAAAAGTAATAAAGGCAGATTATAAATAAAATAAATGAAGATAATAAATAAAACGTACTTTGGACAAAATGAATAATATTTTCCTTGTTTCCTATGGTAGACTTATCTATAAAACATGCATCTAGTTTTCAATAATACCATGTACTGCTCAGTTAGGTCAAGGAAAATGAGGATGCATTTGGCCCCTGCCTTTAGCATGCCTACTGCATCTCTAGCAATGGTTTCTGGCTTCAAAAGTATGGGTGATGGGAGAGCTTATGCACCGGAGACAAATTTCTTGTGTGTCCAATTACATCTGGTGAATAAAGAATTCTATGAAATGCATTGGGAGCAGTAGAACGCATATAAAATGGGTCTGGTTTGAGTTACTACATCACTCCCACCATTCTGAAACCAGAGACTGCAGATACCCCTGGAAAGAGCACAATATTATCTCTGGTGAAATAGTTTTCTGTTCCTTTTACCCTTCAGATCTTTTTTTTCTGAGCTTTTTTCCCATTGGGGTTCTCCAAGCATCTCTGTGTTGGCAGAAATCTATATTGGCATGAAATTTTCTGTCCCCATTGTCAGTCCTTATCCTGCCTCTGTTTCAAATCACTGTTATTTTCTGACTTTCCTCTAAAGTAATGGGTGGGACAAAGCCTAGCAGATTTTATACATTATACAAACACAGGCTGTATTTGGGCAGTAAGGTGGAAAATACTACTTTAACAGGAGCATAGCTAAAGGCCGCTTAGATCGGTTTCACTCATGGGCCAAGATGAAGACAACATCATACAGATGTGTTGGGAAAAAATAGTACTGCTTTTGATAAGAATGGACATGTAAGGCTGCAGAGGTCATGGAAATAATCCAGTGCTTGAGCTTAGTGAAGGGTAAAAAAATAAATGCTGCACTCAGAGATATGCACATTTCCTGGGTAATAATACAGGGATGTATTGGCACTATCTTTAATATTATTCCTGTGGTGACAGCTTCTGATGGATGATCAAAGGGAAAATCCGAAGTTTATGCACAATATTTTGATATGCATTTCACGCAAATATGCACATTTCTGCATACAGTTTCATCTGCGCATCCATCTACAAAGTACATCTGTTTTTAATAAGCATATTTTTGGCTATGTTTTCTGAGCGGCAATTTGCACAGAAATATTTGGAAATCATGTGCCTTGGAACCCACGTTTGTGTTTCCACATAGGCCTGGAATGATGGAGTAGATACATTCCCATAAAACTGGTGTCTGAACACTTTTCTTCAGCATTCCCAGATCCCAGGACACCAATAGTTACACTACAGTCCTGGGAAGGAAAGATGGGGAGGCAAGTGAAAGGATAGTAAGAAAAGTAGAGCCGGAGTATAAAATGTAAATTAACACATAGTCCTCAGTTTACAACCATTCATTTAATGGCCATTCAAAGTTACAATGGAACTGAAACATATGACTTGACCATTTTTCATAGTTACGACCTTCGTATCCTCAGGACCATGGGATCAAAATTCATATCTTGGCAACTGGTTCATATTGATGACCATTGCTATGACCAAGGGTAACGTGAATCATCACCCTTTTGCGACCTTCTCACAAGCAATGTCAATGTGGGATGCCAGATTCACCTAACAATCGGGTTACTAATTTAACAACTGCGATGATTTGCTGAACAACTGTGGCAAGAAAGGTCGTAAAATGGGGCAAAAACTCCTTTAACATATGTCTCACTTAACAACAGAAGTTTTGGGCTCAGTTGTGGTCCTAAGTCAAGGATTACCTGTAGTGAATAACTCTTTTCCCTAGCATATCAGAGGGAGCTTTATTGGCCAGTCCTTTGCCCACAGGATATTTGCTTCCTCCAAATTTGACATGCTGCAAAGATGGTTCATCAATGGTGAGTACCCAAACCCTAAAGTCTATTTCATGAGCTTGTAAGGAACAGTGACATAAATTATCCTCGCCTTGTTTACTGTGCAATTTCTAATGTTCATTATGAACTGCACTGCTTGTGCACTCAAGGATTTCTAGATCATTTGGGATCAACCAACACACAAGGAACAGGAGTTTTATTTCATACTGTGCTAAATTAGAATGCACAAGAATGCATACCGAGTGATGACTTAGACTGATTACATGAGAATGCTTCGTCTCAGGTTTTCCAGCAAAAAGCTATAGGCAACTCCGGCTTTGTTGTTGCTAGGCAACAATGACATCCCTTCAAACACATACCCAGTAGACATTGAAGTTGATTTTGAAGGTGCAGCACAGGGTTTTGTCAGAAAGCAGGAGGGGAAAAAATAGTGCAAAACACAGGGATTATAAAGAGAAAAGATGAGCACACAAGTCTTTTGTGAGCAGAACCGAAGTCATGTTGGATGGCCCATTGAATTAAATAAGGAAGTGTGTCTCAAACTCAGTAGCTC
>BHFT01035789.1:0-36899 GCA_004320025.1 Laticauda laticaudata
TCCGTTTTACATCCTCTTTGTATCCGTTGGTGCAGTGTGACAGGGGCTTAACTCTTTACTTTTTACTTTGCTCTTTACTTTTTACACTTTTCACTTTACTCTTTACACTTTAATTTTTTTCTTCATTTTTTACACTTTACACTTTATTCTTTATACTTTACTTTTTACTTTATTCTTTACACTTTACTCTTCACTGTACTCTTTACACTTTTCTTTACTTTACCTTTTACTTATAATATAATATGGCCTGAACAAGTCCCAGCGGTTTTCTTGGCAAGATTTTCGGAAGTGGTTTGTCCTTGCTTCCTTCTTCCTGGAACCTGAAACAAAGGGACTGCCCCAAAGTCACCTACTTGGCTTCATGCCTAAACAGGACCAGAATGACAGTTTCTCATGTACGTACACCACCCTGGCTCTCTATTAATTATTTTCTAATAAATTTTTGTGATCATTATCACTGCATTGAAAATGTGTTTCAGTGGGGTGCTATAGAGATTCTCAATCATTCAGGTCATGGTTTACCCAAAGGTGCTTTTTTTTTTTTTTTTTTTTTTAAGGACACTGGTCATTCTTGTTTGTGTTTTTTTCCTTTGAAAATGTTTCGCTTCTCATCCAAGAAGCTTTTTCAGATGGAGTGGAAGATCTTCTTCCAGTTTTTCCATGAGGGTCACCAAATCTCTGCTTCAAGGACCACCACCAGGCCCCCAGCTGAAATTCCTCTGGATAGCAACAGCACTTAGACTTATATACCACTCCATACTGCTTCACAGCCCGCTCTAAGCGGTTTGCAGAGTCAGCCTCTTGCCCCTCAACAATCTGGCTCCTCATTTTACCGACCTCGGAAGGATGGAAAACTGATTCAATCTTGAGCTGCTCAGGATCAAACTCCTGGCAATGAACAGTGAATTAGCCTGCAATGTTGCATTCTAACCACTGCGCCACCACAGCTCTTATATACCAACAAAATATCTACAAAAACACAATGCTGTCTTATCTTTACATGCCACCATATTGCCTGCTTTCTGCCAGTCTGCACTTTTGTTGTTGTAAAAATAAATGCAACTTATTTAAATAAATACAGTTTTAAAAAGCAGGGCTTAGAGATAAAAGGATATCAGAATTGGAAGGCACCATTGATGCCTTGTAGTCCAATCCCCTGTTCAAGCCGGAAACCCTATAACATTTCAAACAAATGGTTGTCCGATCCAGAGGTGGTATTCAGCAGGTTCTGACCAGTTCTGGAGAACCGGTAGCGGAAATTTTGAGTAGTTCAGAGAACTGGNACTGGCCCTGCCACCCTCTATTCTCTGCCTCCCATTGAGTCCCAGCTGATCGGTTGGGTCTTCTTTTGTTGCCCTGCACAGGAGAACAGAGCTGGAAAGCAGGTTAGTGGGATGGGGAGGGAATGGAGAGTTTACAGTACCCTTCCCCTGCCACAGCCACCAAGCCACACCCATAGAACCAGTAGTAAAAATGTTTGAATCCCACCACTGGTCCAATATCTTCTTAAAAATGTCTAGTGATGGGAAACCCACAACTGCTGGAGGCAGATTGTTCTAATGATTAATTGTTCTCACTGACACAAAATTTCTCCTTAGTTCTAGGTTGCTTCTCTCCTTGCATAGTTTCCATCCATTGCTTCTTCTCTTGCCTTCTGTGGTGCCTTGGAGCATAGGTTGATCCCTTCTTCTTTGTGGCAGCCCCTCAAATATTGGAACACTGCTATCATGTCACCGCTGGTTTTTCTTAAGCTAGAGCTACTCAATTCCTGCAAGATGTGGTATCTAAATCCAGGTGGAGTTTTCAGCTAAGGAAAGGGGGAACATAAAGCAGAAAACTCTGTCTGGATTTGAACATCTCATCTCCTTGTGCTGGCTGGGCCAGGCTGCCAGGCTGAAGTTTCCCAGTGCGATTATACCGAACAAAGAAATGCATTGTGGGCGAGGTTTATATTATTGAGGTATTATTCACTGGAAGGTCACACGCTTGGTTGCTTATCGGCAGCTTGCAGCTTGGAAACAAACAGGAGTTCAAGGTGAGATCAAAAGGAAGTTGGCTTTGCAGTAATTGACGTTTTGATCTCACCTGGATTAATTTACCTGTTCCCAGGACCTGGGCATCGCGACAGGTGTAACTGGCACTGGATCACTTGTTTCTCAGTTGCCTTTGCTCTCCTACCCTTTGCTCCTAATAGTTTCCCCAGCCACCCATTATCCCTCTTTCCCGGGGTCATTGAAAGACTCCAGGACTTCAAATGGAGAGACTCAATCCCTTTCTTCGGTTTTGGTGAATTTGTCTACATGAAACCTGCCTGTAAAGTAGTCATTTTCAATCCTGGCAACTTTTAAGATGTGTGGATTTCAGCTCCCAGAATCCTCCAGCCAGCAGCCTTGTAAATATTGGAATGCTGCTATCATGTCACCCTTAGTCCTTCTTTTCATTAGACTAGACATATCCAATTCCTGCAACTGTTTTTCATATGTTTCAGCCTCCAGGGCCCTGATCAAGCGTTTTTATAAAGCCTTATAGTAAGAGCACATTTGGAATACTGAAACCAATTTTGGTCACCACGCTACAAAAACATGTTGTGACTTTGGAAAATGTTCACAGAAGAGCAGCCAAGATGATCAAAGGCCTGGAGATGAGAACATATGAAGAATGGTTGCAGGATTTGGGTTTGGCTAGCTTGATGAAAAGAACGAGGGGTGACATGATAGCAGCTTTCCAGTATCTAAGAGGCTGCCACAAAGAAGAAGGGGTCAAATTATTCTCCAAAGCACCAGAAGGCAAGACAAGAAACAATGGGTGGAAACTAATCAAGGAGAGAAGCAACCTGGAATTAAGGAGAAATTTTGTAATAATGAGGACAATTAACCAGTGGAACAGAAGTTGCCTTCAGAAATCATGGGAGCTTCATCACTGGAGGTTTTCAAGAGGAGACTGGACAGCCACTTGTCTGAAATGGTATTGGGTCTCCTGCTTGAGCTGGATTAGAAGACATCCAAGGTCACTTCCAATTCTGATTCTAGTCTAGTCTAGTCTAGTATTCTGTTCTAGAATAGAATAGAATAGAATAGAATAGAATAGAATAGAATAGAATAGAATAGAATATTCCATTCCATTCTATTTTCTATTCTATTTTCTATTCCATTATATTTTCTATTCTATTCTATTTTCTCTTCCATTCCATTCCCTTCGTTCTATTCTATTTTCTATTTTATTTTCCATTCTATTTTCTATTCCATTCTATTCTATTCTTTATTCTCTATTCTATTCTACTCTTTATTCTATTTTATTCATCACAACACTTTATTATGTATCATAGGGACAAAAACCAGAGCGTTGTTCGAATTCAGCAGCTGGGGTCTCCTTGACTGAATGAAGCCTGGTGCATGAATATAGTCGTTATGATGAGCTTCCAGGACAGATAAAGAAAGGGTCTCTGTATTTTAGGACCAGTGGGGATATGAGCATGGATAATACCCTTCTGTGTTTCTTTTGTAAGGCAATGCAACAATGCTGGACTGGTACTTCACTGAAAAAAACATTGAATAATATTTTTGCTTTATACCAGGAGTCTCCAAACTTGGCCATTTTAAGTTTGTGGACTTCATCTCCCAGAATTCCTCAGACAGCCATGCTTAAGGAATACAATGTTCATTTAATAACTGGGATTCAGTTAACGGCTGCCACAAAAAAGTCATAAAATCAGGTTGGTCACTTAACCGGCCTGTTTTACAACTGTCCTAAGTTATGACTATAATAGGCAGGCTCCATTACGGTCATAACTTGAAAACTACTTGTAACAGTAAACTTGGCTTACAGGGAAACTACATCTAGTTCTCAACTTACAACAGTTCGTTTAGTGACCATTTGAAATTACAACGGCACTGGAAAAAAAGCGACGTAAGACCATTTCTCACACTTATGACTGTTGTAGCATCCCCAGGGTCACGTGATCAGAATTCAGATGCTTGACAATGGACTCATGTTTATGATGGCTGCAGGGTCCTGGAATCCTGTGATCTCCTTTTGCGACCAAGCAAAGTCCACAGGTTTGCTTAACTAGTAGCTTAAACACTGCAGCGATTCACTTAACAGCTGTGGCAAGAAAGGTCATACAATGGGGCAAAACTCACTTACCAAACAGTCTTGCTGTCAACTAAAAATATTTCTTTGGCCTTCTTTGCCAGCAGAAAGGGAGTTGGGGAAAGTAGTGCATTCCTTAAATGTTTCAGATAATTGCTAGGCAGCCGAAGCTGTTGGCACACAAGATTATTACTGCAGAGCATGATTGATGACTCTTGGCTATGGATGTGTCCCATTGGAGATTATACATCCAGGCGGTGGAGGGAAGGCCAAGGTCAAGGGTGAAATGAATGATGAGTCTTAGAGTCGGCTGCATCCAGGTAAATGCCGATATAGTCACCCCTAATAAATCATTTTTTTTTTACTCTGAGAAATGCGGCTAGAGACTTATGATTTGAATGGGGATAGTTTGTCGGAGCCTTGACTCTTGCTTAGCAAGAGAAATGTTGGGCTCCATTGTGGTGGTTAGTTGGGGCCTACCTGCACACAGATCTGTAGAGTTCAGTTCCATGCAGAGGTGTCTCCATTTCTTTTCTCTTTTTTTAACTTTAAACCTGAGATCCATTAAACCAGAATTCCCTGGCAGGTGCGACCCTTCAACCACTGAATCACAGTCTGTTCTCCTCTTTGCATCACTTCGGTTCCCATCCTCCCAATGTTCTTCTTCTTTACCTCCATCAGCATTGCCTTCTGTTGTTCCTCCCTGGGCTCAGCTCTCCCAAGGATCCATCACCAAAAAGTAAAGCATTATGGGCAAATATTGTGCTTATTACAAATAAGTTATTTCTGTTGCGGAGTTCAGAAGGCCGGCACAATGAAGCAATCACTTCAGACTCAGAGCATCTCTCTCCCAGGAGCTTCAGATGGAGAGCAGAACATACGAAGGCCAAGCAAAGCATGTTCAACAGCAGTTTCCCGCCGGGAAGCATAAAATGCTTCCACTCATTGTCCCAGCTGTAAATTATCTTGCAAGTAGTATAATACACACACGTTCAAAGAGCAGAGAAGGCTCTTGGGGACTTGCAGTGCAAGTGCAGGTTGAATGGCTGCTTTGGGGAGAGCAGGAAGATGGATGGTCTTACTAATTCGATCGGGAGGAGCAGGTAAAAGTGCCTTGTGCTGTTCTAATAGGAGAAACCAGGTAAAAGGTTATGGACAGAGTACATAGCGAAGCGTTTGATTTTACCTGGATGACTGGTCCTGTTTCCAATGGATCGGGTATCGATTGCTTCTCCCTAGTGGTGGGATTCAAAAAAATGTACTACCAGTTCTGTGGGCGTAGCGTGGCTTGGTGAGCGTGGCAGGGAAGGATCCCCATTCACTCCTCACCCCACGAACCTGCTTTCCAGCTCCGTTCTCCTGTGCAGGGCAACCAAAGAAGACCCAGCTGATCAACTGGGACTCAATGGGAGGCAGAGAAGAGATGGGGGCGGGGCCAGTCAGAGGTGGGATTAGCCAGTTCTCTGAACTACTCAAAATTTCCGCTACCGGTTCTCTAGAACTGGTCAGAACCTGCTAAAAACCACCCCTGCTTCTCCCACTGGTTTGGGCATTTTTTTTGTCCACCTCATGAGTCTTTCCCAAAGACCTCGGATAGGCAGATGGTGATTTTGATACGTTAAAGCAGGGGTGTCAAACTCGATCAGGATTGTGTTTGACCTCAATGGGGTATGGCCAGGGGGCGTGGCCAGCTCAACTTCACTCCAGGCTCCGTTTTCAACCGCATGCTGCCTGCCCAGGCTCCGTTTTCAGCCATGATGGCCTCCTGCAACCCTCTGTAGGAGGCCGTCATGGCCTAAAATGGAGCTCCGAACTCCCTTTGTTCTGTATGCAAATAACTGGTTTCAAATAATACATTCTGATTGGGTACTTAGAACGAAAAGGGATTGGTTCAAAGGAACCAATCCCTGCAGCCGCGGGAAGGCGGCAAAATCAAACAAATGTCATTGGCTACAAGCCGGCCGGAAAAATGTATAAAAGACCGGCGCGGCTTGAGCAATGTTCCTTTTCTACACTCTGGCTAAGAAATAAAGACTTTGCTGTTGGAACCCGGTCTACCTCGTGTTTTTCCAGACAAAACACCCTTCTTGCTGGCAAAGGCACCACGGGCCGGTCCTTCTCTGTTTCCAGAATGGAGCCACGGGCCAGATCTATGCACCCTATGGGCCAGATCCAGCCTGCAAGCCTTGAATTTGACACCCCTGTGTTCAAGGTATCATCAGAGAGTAACAGAGTTTGAAGGGACCTTAGAGGTCTTCTTGCCCAACCCTCTATCAGGCAGGAAACCCTACACCATTTCTGACAAGTGACTGTCCAATTTCTTCTTAAAGACTTCCAGTGATGAAGCATCCACAACTTCTGGAGACAAGCCCTCCCACTGATTAATGGTTCTCACTGAGCAGGAAATTTCTCCTTATTTCGAGGTTGGTTCTCTCCTTAACTAAGTTCCCATCCATTGCTTCTTCTCCTTCCTTCATATAAATAATCTAATTTCCCAATCATCACATCCACACCTCTTTAAAAAGTTGTTGAGTTTGAGAAAAGACTGAGCTTGAGTATTACACCATTGGGGGGGCACCTTCTCTATTTGCATCCTCCTTCTATTCATTTTGAGGTTATATTTTGAGGTTCTATTTCTCTAAAGCATTGGAACTGCACTCATATATCTTAGACTTGTAACCATGCGTGGGTTTCTAATGAACTGAGAAATTTTGCCAAGGAGTTCATAACTCACTTCTTTCTTCTGTGAAAGGGAAGCTCTGCAAGAGCCCTCCCAGTTTTGTAAGACTGACAATGAAGAGCTACCTTCACACAATAAACCAAATCTGGTTACTGAAGACATCTATCTCCTGGGCTTGCACAATACATTGAGTCATCAATGAGCTGAGTTTAAATAACTTGCTTAGACATGGTGCATGCTGGCGAATCACGGTGTATGGCAGAATGCATGGCATGTCATGGAAATCCTGTTCTTATTTACGACTGGTGTGGGTTCATTTTTGCAGTCAGAGAAGGAAAGATTTATCAGGGAAGCATGGAGGCTTCTCAAAATGCTGTACTTTACTTGACCATGCACATAGATTGAAGCTTTGCTCTAGTACTTGAGCAGCTACTATATGTTGTCTTGATGGAGGATAATATTTGTACTCATGGTTGAAATGAAGGTGTCCTTACATGCTCTCTGAGCTTGGCTCTTTTCTTGCAGGCATTTCATCACCCAACTAGGTAACATCATCAGTTTAAAAGGGAACAGGGCTTGCTCTCAATTTATATTCCAGTGGCTTGCCTTGTCAACATTGCTGGGGGTGGTCTTGGTGACTCTTTGGTAGGAGTTGTGGCCCACCGGTGGCTGTTGGATCTGGTAGCTGAGACAGACAGCAAGGAGGTTGGGGAGGAACCTGGGCCAGTCCTGGAGGCTGAGGAAGGCTTGGATGAGGACTCTGCATAAGAGGCAGACATGGGGCCAGGGCAGGGGTGGGTTTCTACCTGGTCAGACCAGTCCTATAGAACCAGTTGTTATGATTCTGCCCAGTTCAGAGAACCCGCAAATTGCACCACTGGCCGGCCCATCCCCTCCCCACCCACTCATTCCTTACCTGGCATGGGTGCCATCAAACTTATCTGCTAAATTGCTATTTTTCTTTCCCCGCCCCCCCAGCCATCAGCTGTTTTGTTGTGCTGGGAGATTTAGTTTAGCTAGAAAGCAGGAAATTGTTGGATTTCTTGCTTTCTAGCTAATCTAAAAGCAGANCAGAGATGCTGAACCTTCCTTCGGACTGAAGCTTCTATTTTTCAGTACAGACTCAGGTAGCAGATTGCAGAAAGGTAGATCTCTGAGTGAATCTGTGATTCTGTGAGCAACTCAATCTGCCTGCCTGCTGTGCCTGATTTTGGGTAAAAGTTGCTTTTTTTAAAATAAAAAATTAAATATTTACAATATTTACATACAAGCCATGCCCACCTAGTCACGTGACCATCAAGCCACACACAGTCAGCAAACCACACCCACCCAGTTACATGTCCAGCAAGCCACACCCACAAATTAGGCCACACCCTCAGAACTGGTTGTTAAGAAATTTGAATACCACCCCTGGGGCCAGGGCAGGCTGGCAGTCATCAGCTGCCTTCGGGCTTGGACAGCAGTGAGGCAGTGGAGCTAGTAGAATTGGTTCCCAACTTGCACATGCACAGAGCTGCCAAAAGAAAGGAACAATTAAGAACTTAGGGTCGACATAGGAATAAGGCCACAGGTGAACGGTGAATGGCTTCTCCCATCAGGATTAAAAGAGGAGGAAAAGGGGAGCAGGCTTTTGCAGGTAACAACTTGCTCATTTGTTCATTCATTCATTCGTTCCAGCTTCATGAAGATTTGTCTGTGTAACCCAGCCTTCCCTGTCAGTACTGCATGTGGAAATATTTACCAGGCAGCTTTCCAGGATATATAAGGTCTGAGCTAATTAGTATACCTTTGCAAGGTTGTTTGCCAAACCATTGGCTGAATGTGAATGCACTAAATTCACATTAATTTAATAAAAGAGATTTTGACAGGACCCAGAGTTGGCTTACTGCCTTTTGGGGAAGCCTAGGACAGAACAGTAGTGTTGTTTACTTGTTAGTGTAAACCCTGAAACTGACCTGACTGAAGCCATCTTGGAGGCTTCAGTGTGGCCACACTGGAACTGAGGGATAGGGAGGAGGGAATAGAGATAGCTGGAATGTTGTAGCCAAAACAAAATACTTTCTCCTAGGAATTAAGGACATTCCCACAGGTGGTCAAATAGAGGTTTACCAGGCAACTGGACTGCACTGTGATTGGACCATGTGACCGATTGTTTAAGGCCCGGTCCCACTGCACTTACGGATGCAAAGAGGATGTAAAATGTTAAAAAAAAGCTTGCCATCCGTAAACGCGATGCATCCCGTTTGTGTACTCATTGCAATACGTGTTTCATATGCTCTATCCGTCGAGGATCCGGTCCACCTGCAATTTCTTCGCCGCAAGAAGTTTTGAGCTGCACAAAACTTTGTGAACGGATGAACTTTCCGCCGTGTATGAAGTAAATCCGCGACATAACGAGCAACAAACGTTCTATGTCCGTTTATCATCTGTTAAACGTCCACTGTATCCTCTCTGCATCCTCTGGGCATCCTCGCAACTCAACATCCGCTGCAGCTGAAACGGAAAGAGGGAGGAAAGAAAGGGTACATGGAACATCTACACATCGTTAGTAGCACGGAAATAGAAAGATGCGTTTGCATCCAATATACATCGCGCGGCATCCCCTTTCTTTCTTTAGGCGTACATGATGGCATCCGCTTCATCCGCTATGTGTCCGCTTCAAAATTCTCCCCCGTAACCCTTCGGAGGTGTCATCCGCTTCCTCCGCTATCATGCCGCTGCTGGCTTCCTATGAACATTCGTTTAACATCCCCGCTACATACTACCCACGTCCATTCTTTTCTGTTCTTTTTCCGTTCTGTTTATGCAAATTTTCGCCACTTTTTGAAGCGGATGACAACGGATGGAGCCACCCCCGAAATTTTGCTCGTCCATTGTGTCCTTTATGAATAGGTTTTGCGTCCGTTGGCCAGTGGGACCTAGCCTTTAGGGAAGGGGGAAAACTTTTACCTTTAATTAGATGAGACCAATGGGAACCTTCACAGTCAGTTTTCACCAGCTTGTGCCAATATGATATATCCAATAAAACTATTCTTTAAGGAATCTAAGGATTCCTGCTTCGGAGTTCTGTTTATTATGGGTGTATTACTTGGAACCCTGACAGTTTGTGTTTCGACCCAAACCTTGTTCCAAGGAAACAAACACGAAACGGAGGTAATAGCAAAACCTTTTAATGATTCTTTACGAATTCTGTTCCTTCACGGTTAAAAGGCTGTTTCAAACTAATTGTCTCTGATAAGAACGAGCCTTGCCAAGATTGTGCAAGGCTGCCAAGAACACTAGATAAAGTTACTGAGAAACATTTCAAACACAAAGAGTCTCCAAACACAAACTAAGAGAGTCCGAACATCCACAAGGCTTGAGTGCAAAAACTTCTCTGCTTCCTGCAAAGAACTCTGATTTCTCAGCTGGCTTTTATCCCTTAAGGGAGGGGCCATCACCTTGCAGCCTTACTCCCGAACTGCCCATGCTGCTGCAGCTGCTCTTTCCTTCGAGGAGCCCTGCATGCATGCACACTGGGCACAGGCTCCTCAGGGACCTCTTCATCACTGCTGCCAGCCTCCACAATCTCCGAAGGCAGCATTCCACTCCCTGATGGTCCTCGCCCCATCCCTGCATCGCACGCAGGCCACTGACCTGAGTCCTTGCTCTCTGAGACCACAGCTGTCTGCACCTGCTCCCAGCAAGCCACAGCAGTTTGCTTGTTTGGCAGTTCCTTGGTTGAGGTATTGTTTACCTCCTGGTTGTTTGTCTCAAGATAATTTTAATGTTAATCTGTACTCATCTGGTTGTTGATTGATGGTATGGAGGCGTTGTGGCCTTTGTGTTCTCTTTTTGGCTAATTTATCAGCATGGCAGGCTTTTTAGAAATTTCCAAGCATTTTTTTTTTTAACTTGGCTTGGTTTAGGTTGGTCACAGTTTCACAGTTGAAAGTTTGGTTCAATCTGTCCACGTGTTGTGAAATTGAAGAGTTTTCATCAGGTCTTCGGACTGCTAGTTGGTGTTCATGGATGCATTCTGCTAGACTTCTGTCCAGAGGTGGCAAGGGGCTCGCTGGTCACGCTCACTTTGCTCGCATGCACCACTTTGGGGTTGAAACGCAGCTTCAAACAGGCAGCTAATCGACTCAGGCAGCTCTGGTGAGTGTAGCAAGGCAGCACAGTACTCACCTGGGCAGCCTGGGCAGGGGAAAAATTAGCTATTTTGGGAAAGAATAGAACAAGGGTGGGTGGTTGGGCCCAACCAGAGATCACAGCTAGGGGCTCACCTGAGCCCCACCAACAACCCAGCAGCCCACCACTGCTTCTACCTGTTTGTCCTACATAATGGCTGTTGCAGTTCTTACATTATATGCAGGGGTGGGATTCAAATTTTGTAACAACCGGTTCTGTGGGTGTGGCTTAGGTGGTGGGCGTGGCTTGGTCATCATGTGATTGGGTAGACATGGCTTGGTGGCTATGTATTGGCTGGGTGTGGCCAACTCAATATCACTCACATCGAGGCACGCATCTCCTCGCCTGGCCTCTCGCCTGGCCACTCATCCCCTGACTGTGGGGAGTCATAATGCTGCACAATGCTGCAACAGTCATAATTGTGAAAAATGGTCATAAGTCACTTTTTTCAGTGCCATTGTAACTTTGAATGGTCACTCCACACAAGCAAAATACCAGCAAAGGAAGGGAAAAAACATCCAGAGAAGTTCCTGAGACAGGAATTCTAGTCCTGCCAAGAATGTAATAAGGGTTAATAGAGAGGCAGTTTCTGTAAGCAACACCAGAATGTTTCCTTCCTGCCTTCCTTACAGGATTAGACCAGTAATTTCTTCTAACAACCGGTTCTCCGAACTCCTTTGAATGTGAACAACCAGTTCTAGTGAATAGGTGTGAACTGGCAGAATCCCATCCCTAATTATATGGTATACCAATAAAGGAGAGTATTTGTAGCTCAGCGTTGAATTGTGGGGTCCTTGGTGCTCTCTGAGCATGCTTGTTTTCCTGCAGACATTTCATTACCCAAGTTGGTAACACCATCAGTGCTAGTAAGGAGTGTTGCTGTTTCCCAAAAGGTCTCAGCACTCCTTACTAGCACTGATGATGTTACCAACTTGGGTAATGTAACAAGAAAATAAGCAAGCTCAGAGAGTGCCAAAGACCCCCTCATTGTATGTGATAGGTGCTTTTTTTCTCCTGGACCTGCTGGGTCTTTTGATTTATTTAGAATGATTTGGAGGGCGTTAGATGGCTTGTGTGCTACACTGATGCCATGTGGTTGTCATAGTCTGTTGGTGGTTCCTGATGTTTTTGATGTATGACAGTCTTTTCCTTTCCACAGCTTGTTTCGGTTATGTTAGGTTGAATTGAGTGGTCAGGCTCTTTTGATGAAGTTGGTGGATATCAGTTTTGTTGGAACATATTGTCCTGATGTTCAGGGTTGCCTTTATTGTTCTTTTTTATTATGTTGTCTCTTCTGTTGTCTCTTTTCATCTGAGAAGGGAGGGAGAGGTAGGAGGGAGGGAAAAACAAAGGGAGGAAAGAAGGGAGGGAGGGAGGAACGAAAGGAGGGAGGGAGGGACGAAAGGAGGGAGGAATAGAGGAAGGAAGGAAAGGAAGGAGGGAGGGAGGAAGGGAGGGAGGAAAGGAGGGAGGGAGGAAAGGAGGAAGGAAGGAAAGAAGGGAGGGAGGGAAGAAAGGAGGGAGGAAGGAGAGGAGGGAGGGAAGGAGGGAGGAAGGAAGGAAGAATTAGGGAGGATAAGTAAAGGAAGAAGAGAGAGAAAGAGATTTGAATCTCAAATTATTATGGCCTACCTGGAGATCCCTTGATTATATACATAGTCCTCAACTTAGAACCACAATGGGATCAGAACCTTTATCACGAAAGGATATGTTCCTTAAGTAGGTCACACCAACTCTATGATCTTTTTTGCCATAGTTGTTTAAACAAATTCAGCTTCCCTCACTGATTTTCCTTGTCAAAAGTTCCCTGGGACAATCATAAATGCCAATTACAGAGGTGGGAATTCAGCAGGTTCTGACCAGGTTCAGCAGGTGCTGGAGAACCGCTAGTGGAAATTTTGAGTAGTTCGGAGAACTGGCAAATATCACCTCTGACTGGCCCCACCCCCATCTATTCTCAGCCTCCCGAGTCCCAGCTGATTGGCTGGGTCTTCTTTTGTTGCCCTGCACAGGAGAATGGAGCTGGAAAGCAGGTTAGTGGGGTGGGAAGGGAATGGGGATTTTGCAATATCCTTCCCCTGCCACCCCTGTGTTTACTTTGGGGAGAGTGGGCAAATTGTGGCCCGTTATTTTTTGGGAGGTCAAGAACTACTTTGGATGAGGATGTTGCAGCCTCCACCCATACCTGGAATTTTCCGCAGAGTGGGAGGAGGTGGGACAGGTGGATGGGTCTCCCAGAAATCTCTCTTTCTTCTTTAATTGTGTAAATCTTTTTGAGAGGCTTTGAGTGTCAACTCATAAGCCTCTTTTTAGAGTTGCCAACAGAAAGGGAGGGGGAAGCAGTGCGCCAGCTTGCAAAACCCAAACTGCATTTCATCAATGTTTTCAAAGATAGTAAATAGGTGACTGAAGTTTCTGCCATGCAAAATTCTATCAGGAGAGCATGATTGATGACTCTTGACTATGGAGGTGTCCCATTGGAGAATATGAATTACGATACACCCAGGGGGTTGGGGAAAACCAGGGTCAAGGGTGACAATGATGATGTGTCTCAGAGTCGGATACACCCAGGCAATGTTGGTATGTTAACACTCAATAAATCCTTTTTAAGTTTTCAAAGTTTGGCTCAGACTCATGATTTAAATAGAGGTAACTGCCGGAATCCTGATATTGAGACCTTCTGGGGTGGAATTCACACAAATATTTAACTAAATATTTTACTTAATATTTGGCTACAGACCAGGGATGGGATTCAAATTTCTTAACAATTGGTTCTGTGGGCATGGTCTATTTGTGAGTGTGGCTTGGTGGTCATGTGACTGGGAGGGTGTGGTTTGTTGACTGTGTGTGGCTTGATGGTCACGGGACTACGTGGGCATGGCTTGTATGTAAATATTGTAAATATTTAATTTTTTATTTTAAAAAAGAGCAACTTTTACACAAAATCAGGCAAAGCAGGAAGGCAGATTGAGTTGCTCACAGAATCACAGATTCACTCAGAGATCTACCTTTCTGCAATCTGCTACCCGAGTCTGCACTGAAAAATAGAAGCTTCAGTCCTAAGGAAGGTTCAGCATCTCTGCTTTTAGATTAGCTAGATAGCAAGAAATCCAACAATTTCCTGCTTTCTAGCTAAACTAAACCTCCCAGCACAGCAGAACAGCTGTTGGTTGGGGGAAAAGAAAAAAGAAAAATAGCAATTTAGCAGGTAAGTTTGATGGCACGCATACCAGGTAAGGAATGAGTGGGTGGGGAGGGGAGGGGCCATCCAGTGGTGCAATTTGCCAGTTCTCCAAACTGGGCAGAATCAGAACAACTGGTTCTATAGAACTGTTCCGACCAGGTAGAATCCCACCCCTGCTACAGACCCAGAGAAACCCATGATGTTTCCCGCTGAGATTGAGGTGTCTATCTTCCCTAAATTAGCTAGAATCTTCCTGTTAGAAAAATGGTAAAGATTTAAGAGCCTGGCTGGATTTCAAAGATGGGTTTGTGTTCAATAATTTATTGGCTGAATGAGAATGGCAAGGAAGCTCATGAAATACAGGGCCGGTCTCTCCAACCTGTTGCTAGGCTTTTCTAATGGCTCAGAGAGCAGAAAAGAAGAGACAGAGAGAGAGACAAAGCCAGCACCTCAAAGTTAATGGGGTGCTCCCATGACCCAGGAAAGCTCCAGAGGGCTGGAGCAAAAATGGGAAAGTGCCAGGCTTGCTTGGGTGAAAAGGAGGCCCAGCGGGAGTTTTCAGAAGTTGCAAATGACAAAGAATGATTGTTAGGTAGCTTAGCAGCGTTTGGAAGTGATGCCCACGATTTTTTAAAAATGCTGGGAAAAAGGAGCCTCAGGTTTTCAGTTCACACCTGGATTGATATTTTATTTTATTTTACTTTATTTTACTTTGCTTTATTTTATATTATTATTATTTTATTTTTATTTTATAATTTATATTCTGACTTTATTGTTTTTATAAGTAACACAACACACACATACACACACAATATTCCTTCTCTTCCTATTTTCCGCAAAACAACGATCCTGTGAAGTTTCCTGAGTTGAGAGAGAATGACTGGCCTAAAGTCACCCCCCAGCCAGTTTTCTTGTCAGTCTCCTGGTGATTGGCCCAATGTTACCCAACTGGTTTACATGTCTAAGGAGGAACTAGAACTCACAATCTCCTGGTGATTGTCCCAAAGTCACCCAGTCAGCATTTATGCCTCAGGTGAGACTAGAACTCAGTCTCCTGACTTAGAGCCTAAGTGGCTTAACCACCAGATAGCTTATAAGTGAAGGGGCTCTTGGACCTTAAATCTGGCTTCCCCATCCATTTTGCCTGTCAGAAGCTCACAAAAGTGATCACCTGATATCGGGACACTGACTGTCTTAAATATGAGCCAGTTGCCAAGCATCTGAATTTTGATCACATGCCCATGGAGTTTCTGTAACGGTTATAAGAGTGAAAACCAGTTATAAGTCACTGTTTTTAGTGCTATTGTAACTTCGAAATGAATGATTGTAAGTTGAGGACTACCTGTAGGGAACCAAAGAAATTAGAGGCAGGAAAAGAAGACATATAGTTACACCAACATAATGGAAGGGAAGGGAAGGGAAGGGAAGGGAAGGGAAGAGAAGAGAAGAGAAGAGAAGAGAAGAGAAGAGAAGAGAATGTAGCAAAATAGAACAGAATGAAATGGAATGGAATAAAGAATAGAATAGAATAGAATAGAATAGAATAGAATAGAATAGAATAGAATAGAATAGAATAGAATGGAATGGAATGGAACGGAACGGAACAGAACAGGAGCTGGAAGGGACCTTGAAGATCTTTTAGTCATGACAATATATGCCAAGTATCTATCTTTTTCATCCTTACAAGCCATCTCAACCAGTGGTGGGATTTAAATTTTTTTACTATCAAGTTCCGTTGGTGTGGCTTGGTGGGCATGGTGGGTGAAGGACATTGCAAAATCCCCATTCCCTCCCCACTCTTAGGAGAAGGTTGCTGTGAAATCCAATTCCCTCCCCACCCCACTAACCTGCTTTCCAGCTCCATTCTCCTGTGCAGGGCAACCAAAGAAGACCCAGCCAATCAGCTGAGAACTCCGGAGGCCGGAGAAAGAGATGGGGTCGGGGCCAAGTCAAGGAGGTATTTGCGGTTTTCTCCGAATTACTTCCAAATTTTCTGCTACTATCGTATTTCTCACATTATATAGGCCGGGCCTTATTTTTTTTTGACCCACGAAAAACGGCTAGGCCGTCTTTTTCGGATGCAGATTTTTTTTTTGTGGTGACTTAATTCCCTTCCTTGCATCTCGGTGGGTGGCGGCGACAGCTTGGATGTGTCGGGGGAGACCTTCTGGCCACCTGGGGTTGCTTTCTCCCTTCTCCCCTTGCTGCTGCGGCGTTGAAGGAACACGTTAAGGAACGCTGCGGCATTTGCACAGCCACATGCGGGGAGCGCGGCCAGTCAGGGTTCCTCCTGCAACCGGAGCCCTGAGGAGACACTTGGCTTCAGGTGCTCCCGTCGCCGCTTCAAGCGAAGGCGTTGCCCAAGAGGATTTCTCCCTCATCTCTTCTCTCTCCCGCAAGGCAACGCCTGCGCTGCGGCTGAGGAGGAGGAGGCTGCAGCGGTTCCTCCTGCTTGCTGAGCGGTGAGGAAGCCGAGGCTTTGCAGAGCAGTGAAACGCTGCTCGCCCGGTGAGATTTGGGAACGAGGGGCAGGAGGAGGCATGCACGCACCGCAGCTCGCTTTCCCCGGCTCTGCCCTGCCCGCACGGCTCTGGCGCGGCCCTGGCGGGATGAGCGAGGGTCCAGCGGGGAAGCGCTCACTGCCTTGTGAGACTCTGCCACTGGGAAGGAGGCCCGCCTGTCAGCTGCGCTGGCGCCCCAGGCTAAGCTGACAGGCAGGCCTCCTTCCGGCGGCAGAGCTCTCACCAGGCAGCGAGCGCCTCCCACCGACCCTCTGCTCATCCTGCCAGGGCTCGCGCCAAGAGCATGCGGGCAGGCAGAGCCGGGAAAGCGAGCCGCAGGTGCGTGCATGCCTCCCTCCTGCCCCTCCTCTCCCAATCTCGCCCAGGCGAGCAGCGCTTCACTTGCTCTGCAAAGCCTCGGCTCCTCACCGCTCAGCAAGCAGGAGGAACCGGCTGCAGCCTCCTCTTCCTCAGCTGCAGCACAGACGTTGACCTTGCGGGGAGACAGAGAGAGAGAGAGAGGGAGAGATCCTCTTGGGCGAACGCCTTCTCTTGGAAGGCGGCGAGGGAAGTGCCTGAAGCCAAGTGTCTCCTCAGGGCTCCGTTTGCAGGAGGAACCCTGACTGGCCACATGTGGCTGCGCCTAATGCCGCAGCGTTCCTCTAATGCCGCGATACAAAGGAGAAGGGAAAGCAACAGTGGCGGGTCTCCCGGTATGAAGTGCCCCACCAACACAGGCAACACCATATCCGGGCATGCAAGTACTTCTCAATGCAAGCCCCCCACCATTCCCCCCCCTATTTCGCATGTTTTAATATTGGCCTTACTTTGGGGGGAGGGCTTAATTTGATTTTATGCCAATAAAACATGGTGGGGCTTCCTATTGGTGGAGGCCGTATTTTTGGAGAAACACGGTAGTTCTCCAGAACCGGTCAGAATCTGCTGAATAACACCTCTGATCTCAACGCTTTTATTTAGCGAGGAAGGAGATTCTAAGTGTACTAAACTTCACACTTCTTTTGAAAGCCCTCCAGAAAATATCGAGATTATGACCAATTTTAATTTCCAGAGAGTTTTTGGCAAATTGCATTTCCCTCGAGAAAACAGTTCTTCCCTGGCAAACATCCAATGTCGGCTAATGTCACATATTCAGATTTTGCCTGACATTTACATAGGATGAGTGAGAGGCCTAGGCGGCACAATGTTTGAAAAGAAATACATAATTCAGATGCAAGGAAGATATATGTGTTTGCTCATGAATTGACCTAGATAAGTAAAGTTACTATTTCAGTTCCTTACCGTGGGAAAAATCCAGGAGCTTGCAGCAAAATCTAATTCTCAGGGATTTGATGGGAAGAGGAAAAAGATGGATTCTGGGTCCATTTATTTTTATTTTTTTAAGGATGGGGGCAGTCAAGACAGCGAAAGGACTTGGAAAATCAAATGATGAATCCTCTGCCTCCTTTCCCAAAATCTGTTGCTAAGCACTTCAGTGTGACTGTGATGAACTTACAACATCAATTCTGCTGTGGTTGTTAAGAGAAACACTCTGGTTATTAAGTAAGACATCCCATGACCACAATGGTGATTTTATATCTGCCTTCTTTATTAACTTTACTTGTTGGAAGGCACAAATGACAATCACATAACCACAGGATGCTTTGGAGAATAGGATGCTGTGATGGTCGTAACTGGAGGCTAAGACTTATAAAGAATGGTTGCAGGAATTGAGTATATCTAATTTAATGAAATGAAGGACCAGGGGTGACATGAGAGCAATATTTGAGAGTCTGTCCCAAAGAAGAGGGAGTCAAGCTATTCTCCAAAGCAACTGAGGACAGGACAAGAAGCAATGGATGGAAACTAATCAAGGAGAGGAGCAACCTAGAACTAAGGAGAAATTTCCTGACAGTCAGAAGACTTAATCAGTGGAACAACTTCCAGAAGTTGTGGATGCTCCAACTCTGGAAGCTTTTAAGAAGAGATTGGATAATCGTTTGTCTGAAATGGCATAGGGTTTCCTGCCTGAGCAAGTGGCTGGATTAGAAGACCTCTAAGGTCTCTTCCAACTGTGTTGTTGTTGTTGTTAAATGCAAGGATTGGTCACAAAGCTGGGGTTTTATTTTCAACCCACTGTAACTTGGAATGGTCGCTAAACAAGGCAGTTGCTCAACAAGGACTTCCTGTAAAGCAGAGGTGGTATTCAGCAGGTTCTGATCAGTTCTGGCGAACCGGTTGCGGAAATTTTGAGGAGTTTGGAGAACTGGTAAATATCACCTCTGCCTGGCCCTGCCCCCGTCTATTCTCTGCTTCCCGAGTCCCAGTTGATCGGCTGGGTCTTCTTTTGTTTCCTTGCATCGGAGAACAGAGCTGGAAAGCAGGTTAGTGGGGTGGGAATGGGGATTCTGCAGTATCCTTCCCCTGCCATGCCCACCAAGCCATGCCCTCAGAACCTGTAGTACAATTTTTTGAATCCCGTCACTGTCTGCCACCCCAGACAAGAGGGATGAAGTGGGGATCCCACTGCCTCTGCTGCCAGCTGATTCCCACTTCATCACCCCTCCTCTTTCCAAGATCTAAGCTTGGCCAAAAGCTGGAAGGAAACAACTTTCCTTGTACTTTGAACAGCAGAGCCCCTCGGCCGAGGTGGCTGATCCCCCCCTGGCTGGCCTCAGCCATCACTCCGAGGAGGACGCTGCAGTTCAGGCACATGGTCTTTGGGCTGTAGGCCACGTGCCTGAGCCTTTGAGGAGAGCAAAGTGGGCTGCATATCTCCAGCAGGCTTGTGTAACCTTGAGATAAGAGGGACCTGACAGTTGTGTGCAATTGGAAGGAAGCTGGGGAGGGGAAAAGACCAAGAGAATTCTGGCCAAGGTTTGTTTGTGGTCTGATCTACACAACCTCTTTGCACTCCACAATCACTGTTCCCTTCCACCTATGGAAGGCAACCCTTCCATCTATAAAAGGCATCTTTAGAAGACGGCACAGCTTATTTCTCATTAGCTTTGAAAGATAGCTGGTGGGGCTTATGTGAAGAGGACCTGAAATCAACCTGCCCCAACCTGCAACCAGGATTGGCAGAATCAACCGCTAATCTGAAGTGAGTTGCCCCAACCTGCAACCAGGATTGACAGAATCAACTGACAATCTGAAGTGAGTCGCCCCAATCTGCAACCAGGATTGGTGGAATCAACTGCCAATCTGGAGTGAGACGTCAAGCAACCAATCTTTCCCAATCCTCCACTCAGCAGCTGATTAAAATCCTAGCTATAGGTAGTCCTTGACTTACAACCAGAACTCAGCTCAACATTTCTATCACTAAGTTCAGGGGTGGGATTCTACCTGGTCCAACCAGTTCTATAGAACCAGTTGTTATGATTCTGCGCAGTTTGGAGAACCAGCAAATCGCGCCACTGGCTGGCCCCGCCGTACCCACACACTCCTTATCATTGGATTTCTTGCTTTCTAGCTAATCTAAAAGCAGAGGTGCTGAACCTTCCTTAGGACTGAAGCTTCTATTTTTCAATGCAGACTCAGGTAGCAGATTGCAGAAAAATAGATCTCTGAGTGAATCTGTGATTCTGTGAGCAACTCAATCTGCCTGCCTGCTTTGCCTGATTTTGTGTAAAAGTTGTTCTTTTTTTAATAAAAAATTAAATATTTACAATATTTACATACAAGCCATGCCCATCTAGTCACGTGACCATCAAACTATACACAGTTGGCAAACCACACCCACCCAGTCACATGACCACCAAGCCACACCCACAAATTAGGCCACACCCACAGACCCAGTTTTTAAGAAATTTGAATCCTACCCCTGGCTAAGTGAGATTATTGTTCAGTCCCATTTTATGACTTTTCTTGCCCCAGTTAATAAGCAAATCATTGCAGTTATTAAATTAGTCACACAGTTGATTCCTATCTGGGATTTGAATAAAATATCTGAATGTGGCCAAACCTCCAAAGTCTTTTCATCCAAAATGATTGCAGGTAGTCCTTGACTGACAACCATTCATTTAGTGACGGTTCAAGGTTACCATGGCTGGTCCTCACACTTACAATGTCACCCCCATAGATCACATGATCAGAATTTGGGCACTTCGTAACCAGAAATGTATTGATGACAGTTACGGTATCCTGATGGGATCTTCCCGGTCGGCTTCCAACAAGCAAACTCAAGGGGTGGAGAGTCAGATTTGCTTACTGACCACACAATTCACTTAACAACTGCACTTATTTGCCTAACAAATGTGGCAAAAAGATGGAACAAAATTCAATGAACAACTCTCTTGCTTAGCAACAGAAATTTTGGGCTCCATTGTGGTCGTAAGCCGAGGACCCCCTGTATCACAGTGAGAAACTATTCAGAGTTTTGCAGAATAAATTCAGTGCCAGAAAAGTAAACACAGATGGCTGAAGCTTCATTTAATGGCTTTATAAACATGTCAAGTAAATTTTACAATACCAGTTGTAGATTTCTCCAACATGGAGCAAACTCAAACAGAAGTAAACATGTTACAAGTGCAGAGCAGAGCAGCAACTTCAGGAGCAAAGAAACAGACATCAGTTTCACTTTAGTTCAGCAGGCAAGCAAGTCACACAGCAGAGGGGAGAAGCAGTTTCATTTTCAATAGACAGACTCAGAGCTCAACATAGCTTCAGAGTTGCAGAGCTTAAAATAGAGCCATGCCTAGGGTACTTCTAGCTTCAGTTTCCAAACAGTCCTCATTGGCTGACTGAGTTGTTATGCCTATTCATTGACTGACTTATAAGCTTTATTCCAGTTCATAAATATGACAAAAACCCAGACTACCCACAGACATCCACCAACAACCTCTTTGGCTATTGTGAAGAAATGAGATTCTTCCTAGGGCCAGACCTAGAGATGGAAAAAACTTTCTCGGCCTGGTCCTGCCTTTGTTGTCCCTGTAACTCAAGATAAAGCGCCAGCTGGTCCTTTGAAGAGAGACTGGTATAAAGCACTTTCCAAAACACTTTAATCTTTGCAGCCATTTAGCTGGCAAGACTGGCTTAGTAAGCACCCAGCTTGGTGGGTCAAAACTGAGCACTGTAACAATGCCACTTTCTCTCCTCAGTTTCATGATAGCTTCCCTTCTCTTTTCCATCACTGCAGAATTTCAGCAAGGGAATGAAAAGGCTGGGATACATTGGGCTGCAGATGCACACAGCTAATTAGGGGTTACAACAGTGTTGCTCAGCATTGGTGACTTTAAGGGTGGACTTCAACTCCCAGAATCCCCCAACCAGCATGGGAGTTAGCAACTCAGTCAGTTGTAGATGAGAAGACTTCAACGCCCAGAATTCCCCAACAAGCATGAACGTTAGCAACCTTAGTAAGATGAAGATGAGAAGACTTCAATACCCAGAATCCCCCAACCAGCATGGGAGTTAGCAACCTTAGTAAATTGAAGATGGGAAGATTTCAACCCCAGAATTCCCCAACGAGCATGGGAGTTAGCAACCCTATCAAGTTGAAGACGGGAAGCCTTCAACTCCCAGAATTCCCCAACCATCATTGGAGTTAGCAAACTTGGTAAGTTGAAGTTGGAAAGACTTCAATGCCCAGAATTCCCCAACAAGCGTGGGGATTAGTGATTTTAGCAAGTTAAAGATGGGTGGACTTCAACTCTCAGAAGTCCCCAACCATCATGGAGTTAGCAACCTTAGTAAGTTGAAGATGAGAAGACTTCAACTCCCAGAATTCCCCAACCATCATGGGAGTTTGCAAACTTGGTAAGTTGAAGTTGGGAAGACTTCAACGCCCAGAATTCCCCAACCATCATGGGAGTTAACAAACTTGGTAGGTTGAAGTTGGGAAGACTTCAACGCCCAGAATTCCCCAACTAGCATGGGACTTAGCAACCCTATCAAGTTGAAGACTTCAACGTCCAGAATTCTCCAACAAATATTCTGGCTGGGGAATTCTGGAAGTTGAAGTCCACCCATCTTAAAGTTGCCATGGGTAAGAAACACTGGATTACATCACTGCAATCCTGCCAGACCTGCTGCCCCAGATAAGTCTGGGAAAGCCAGCAAATTGGTCACCGTACCACCATTATCTTGGAGAATACACTTCTGGGTGGTCCTTGAATTACAACCATTCATTTTTTTAACCATTCAAAGTTAGAACGGCACTGGAAAAAGCAACTTATGATGTTTTTCACATTTATGAAAGCATCCCCATGGTCACGTGATCAAAATTGGGATGTTTGTCAACTGACTCATACTTACGACAGTTGCAGTGTCTCCCAGGGTCATGTTATCACCTTTTGGGATCTTCTGACAAGCAAAGTAAATGGGGAAGCCAGATTCACTTTAGAACCGTGTTACTAACTTAACAACTGCAGAAATTCACTGAACGGCTGTGGCAAGGAAGGTCATACAATGGGACAAAACTCACTGAATCATGGCCTCACTTAGAAATTTTGGGCTCACTTGTGATCGTAAGTCAAGGACAATCTGTATTTATTCCTGACAGAAAAGAAACTAGTTAGGATTAAATATTAACCTAGGAAATGTATTAATCCAGCGACCAATTCAGCATAATGTTTGAACACAGCTATGCAAATAATCAGGTTCCTCTCTTGCCATGTTTTTATAAAAGGGAGAATACACAGACCATTTGAAGGGTAAGATTCAAATCTGTTCGTGAACATTGGACTTAACGTTGCTAGGGGTATTATCTGCCAGGAAAATGTCTATATAACAGCTTTTTATCAAAAAAGCCATTGTATGTGTGTGTGTGTGTCTGTGTGACTGCAATGACCATGCATGGTTTATCATAAAGGGCTGCCCTTCATTTCAAAAAGCCATTTTGTATATTTATTCATTTTTCAAAAACTGCTTTTCCTTTATTCTGGTCACTTGGCTTTTCTTATACAACTGGTACTACTTAATGCCCTAACTTTTGCATTCATGTGAAAAGTATGGAAATTGAATTGTCTTTTTAAAAAAAAATAGTTTGATTTTTAGATAATTTTAATACAATAGGAGGCTCGTAAAGTTTTTCTTGGCTTTGCTCTTGAATATTCCTTGGCAATGCAAAGCCATGAGCCCAAAGCATTTTTTCTTATTTTATCCTGATAAGTCTCGCTCATATTCGCTCTTTTTCAGGTTTGTCCTTCACATTGCCCAAGAAACTGTTTCCTCGTATGCTTTGATTGCTTATTGTACCCTATTACTATTATTAAGTGTTGTACCTGATGATTCTGGACTCTTGATGAATGTCTCTTTTCTTTTATGCACACTGAGAGCATATGCACCAAGACAAATTCCTTGTGTATCCAATCACACTTGGCCAATAAAGAATTCTAATTCTAATTCTAAAATATGGTCACCCTGTGTATGACTGAAAATCACATGCTGCAGAAAGAAAGAAAAATTACATGGTGAATTCTTTGCCTCAAATAAATGCGCTAGCTAAATTTGCATATTGCTTTGGATGGAAGGTCAACAATTAATGTGAAGTTTTGTACAACCTGAAAATGAAAATCCTGGTTGAAGGAATAATATGCCCCATTTTAAGATGGGAGAGTGAAAAATGAACAGAAATGGAAACTAACTCGGTTAGTTCTCGGTTCTCCCAAGTCCTTTGGGTCACGGGTACCGAAATAATATTTTCCTGCATTCAGACTGGGCCAGAGGTGGTATTCAGCAGGTTCTGACCAGTTCTGGAGAACTGGTAGCGGAAATTTTGAGTAGTTCAGAAAACCATCAAATCCCACCTCTGACTGGCCCTACACCCATCTCTTCTCTGCCTCCCGAATCCCAGCTGATCAGCTGGGTCTTCTTTGATTGCTCTGCACAGGAGAACAGAGCTGGAAAGCAGGTTAATGGGGTGGGGAGGGAATGGAGATTTTGCAGTATCCTTCCCCTGCCACGCCCACCAAGCCACACCCTGCCCACAGAACCGATGGTAAAAAAATTTTAATCCCACCACTGGGCTGGGTGTTCCCAAGAATGGGGCTCAGAACTAGGATTCAACCTATCCCTGGATTGGCTTTTCTATTAAATATCTAATTCCCCCCTTTCCCCTTCCCGAAAAAAATCATTGCAACCTATTCAGAAACTGCCCAGGGTCATCTTATAAGGGAGATGGGCAGTACAAATGTTTGAGAGAGAAAGATAAGATGATAGACAGACAAACACACATGATAGATAGATAGATAGATAGATAGATAGATAGATAGATAGATAGATAGACAGACAGACAGACAGACAGACAGACAGACAGACAGACAGACAGACAGACAGACATATACATGAGAGAGGAGGGAAAAGAGAGAGAGGGAGAGGGTGTCCAGATTGTTGAGGGCAATATACTGACTCTGCAAACTGTTTAGAGAGTGCTATAAAGAGGGATGCAATTCAACCGGTGTAACAACCAATTGAGTGAGTGTGCGCTTTGCACACGTGCAGACCATTTGCTACTGATCTTCTCCAGCAAGCCCCTGTGCATAAAACAGCTCACACGCAACAATCTGCTGTGCCACACGAATCAGCTGGGTGTCGATCTCATAAAATATTTGTATGGTCTTTTTAGAGTTGCAACAGAAAGGGAGGGTGGAGCAGTGTGGCAGCGTGCAAACCAAAAGTGCATTCCATAAATGTTTTCAAAGATAGTAAATAGGTGACCGAAGTTTCTGTCACGCAAAATTCTAATTGGAGAACATGATTGATAACTCTTGGCTATGGATGTGTCCCATTGGAGAATAGTGAATTATGATATATCCAGGGGGTAGGGGAAAACTAGGGTCAAGGGTGACAATGAATTATATGTCTCAGAGTCAGTTACACCAGGCAGTGATGGACATGTTAACTCCCAATAAATCCTTTTGAAGTTTTGGAAGTTTGGCTCGAAACTCATGATTTAATCGGGGTAACTGCCGGAATCCTGATAGCGAGCTTAAAAACCAAGATATAAAGCACAGACTAGAGCCAGGGCAGGCAGGTGGGCCCAACAGCTGGTTGTCGAAGCGAATGGTTCGCTCACAGCTGATCCTCGTAGCTACCGGTTCACCCGAACCAGGCCGAATTAGTAGAATCCCACCCCTGGCTATCAAGCACTATGAAGCAATATATAAGTCTAAATGCTTTTGCTATTCCAGGCTCTGTGGAATGTATTTAACAAGATGGATGGCTTCAGGATGTATCAAATCAAAAGAAGATTTGTCCCAATATCACCAATGCCTTGTCCCCTCCTTTGAATACAATTGAAGATAGGACTGGAGAGTAACCATATTCACTGTTTCTCATTTTCAGTGGATTGCAAACTATTCAAATCAAATTGAGGTTTAGCCCTGGCCTCACTGCTCTTCTTCTTCTACCATTCAAACACCTTCCTAAGCTGCCCCCCCCCCAAAAAATAATATTCCGATTACTTAAAGAATGGCAGAGCTGGCAATTTCCCAGCTATCAAATTCAATTTCCTTTCTGCTTGCATCTAACGTGTCTTTAAAACTATCTCTCTCATTTCGATTTGAAAGGATTGCAGCGAGGCAACTTCTTTCCTGCTTTCCACTTGTCTGTATTTCCATAAAACCTTTTGCTAGGTTCATTCAAGTCCCAGAAACCGCATGCACCTAAATTATCCAGCTTGGACTGTGTTGACCTCAGTTGTGGAGTGTGTGTGTGTGTGTGTGTGTGGTTTGATGTGCGAGGTGCAGCAAACCTGTTTATATTCAGTTATGGACACAATATGAAACCAGGAAATGGTTGAACTGGAAAACAGATGAAGCATGTTCTGTGAGCTGAGGCTCCAGAATTGCTAGCGTGTAGAGTTGTTCTTGTCCAGTTTGGCTCTTTTCCTCTTGCAAGGACTACAAAACCCATCCTGTTGCAATGCGGTCACTCCAGTTCTTTGTGCATCTCTTGCTACAAGCTTCTCCCTCTCCCATGGGACTAGATCTTTTTTGCATTCTAAAACAGTGTTTCTTAACTTTGGCAATTTTAACATCCATGGACCTCAACTCCCAGAATTCCCTAGATGGCATGTGCCGGCTGGGGAATTCTGGGAGTTGAAAGTCCACGCCTCTTAAAGTTGAAAAGATTGCAAAAACACAGCAATAAGACGTGTTCCTCCTTCTCCTTCATCCCCCTTCTCTCCCTTTCTCTTTCACACAACTCCAATTTTGGAAAACAACCAGGCAATCTTATCAGGAGCTACCTGGGAAACAGCCGAAGAACAAACAATGATCAGAAATAAAGGTTTATGAGTCAACAACAATCAGGTTGAACCGGAACTGCTGGGGCTGTGATGAGAAAGGGGGCTAGAAGCCTAGGATGAGGCAAGTTCGAGGAGCCCCTGTATTGATTCACGGATCCATAAATTAAGGGATTCACAACAGAGGTGCAATGCTGCTGGTTCGCGACCGTTTTAGCAAACTGGTTGCTCCGGTTGGCCTTGTCTGCTCACTCTCACCATTTACTGTCCTATATTTCCTTGTGCGTGCTCTCATAGAACCAATAGTAAAAATGTTTGAATCCCACCACTGATTCACACAACAAACCAAGCAGAAAACACAGTACCTGGTCCTCTTTGAATCAGATCTAGCCCCTTATTGTTGTATGAATAGAATAATGTGATGGTACGATCCTCAATTCCAGCAAATGAAATATTCCGAAATCTCCCCACTTAGGCCTCTCAGCGATGGGACCACAGGACTGTTTTGTATCTCCTTCCTTCCCAATGAACCTGTTTAATAAGCAATAACCATGCCAATTTTCTTGTTAGGTGAGCAAATTCCTGCAGCAGAGTTTCCTTGCCAAAGGGAATTAATTTGACCAGGCCAGCCTGTTCTGGATTACTTGCCAGCAAGCTCTAACAATTGGATTGTTGTGCTAGACTTATGACATTTCTTAACATTTCATTTTTCACATTTGCCTACCCACCTCCTACCGCCTTGTTTCTCAACCTCAGCAACTTTCAGATGGGTAGAATTCCCAAAATTCCACAGAAGGGCTAGGAATTCTGGGAGTTGAAACCCACACAGCTTAAAGTTGTTGGTTTTGAGAAACCTTGCTTTAGAGAGGTCTGGCAAATTGAAGATGTTTGGACTTCAACTCCCGGAATTGTCCACCAGCAAACAATTAGCAAGCTGGCTAGAGAATTCTGGGAGCTGAAGTTCAGGGCAGCTTAAAGTGACTGAAATTGATGAACACCATTCTAAAACTTTCTGTGCAGCAGTTAGAAATCCTTAACAGCCTGGCATGGTAGTTTCTTGCCTCCAAGTAAGAGAAAAACAGAGTTGGAAGGGACGTTGAAGGTCTTCTAGTCCAGGGGTTGCCAACCTTTTGGACCTCAGGGACCACCAAACTCATAATTTTAAATCCCAGGGACCACTAACTGGTTCTGTGGCATTGGTCCAATTTGTGGGTGTGGCTTGGTGATGTGATTGGTTAGGCCTGGCTTGTATGTAAATATTATAAAATTTATAAAAAATATTGAATTTTTTATTATAAAAGAGCAACTTTTACCCAAAATCAGGCAAAGCAGGCAGGCAGATTGAGTTGCTCACAGAAATCATTCAGTGATCTATCTACCTGCCATCGGCGAGCTCAGCCTCTCAAATTTGCTTGCTGTGAGTCTGCCACTGAATAATAGAACCTTCAGTCCTAAGGGAGGTTCGGCTGTGCTTAAGCCCATGTCCCACTGCACCAACGGATGCAAAGAGGATGTAAAACATTAAAAAAAGCTTGCCATCCTTGTGAAAACGCGATGCATCCGTTGTGTACTCACTGCATACGTGTTTCATACGCTCTATCCGTCGAGCATCCGTCCACTGAGATTTCATCCACGCAAGAAGTTTTGAGCTGCACAAAACTTTGTGAGCGGATGAACTTTCGCCGTGTACGATTGTAAATCCGAGACATCCACGAGCAACAAACATTCTATGTCCATTTATCATCCGTTAAATGTCCGCTGTATCCTCTCTGCATCCTCTGGGCATCCTCGCAACTCACATCCGCTGCAGCTGAAAACGGAAAGAGGGAGGAAACAAAAGGTACACGAACGTCTACACAGCGTTAGTAGCACGGAAATAGAAAGGATGCCGCAGTGAACGGTTTGCATCCTATATACATCCTCTAGGCTTCCTATGAACATCCCTTTAACATCCCTGCTCCATACTACCCACCGTCCGTTCTTTCCTCTTCTTTTCTGTTCTGTTTATGCAAAGTTTTGCCACTTTTGGAGCGGATGACAACGGATGGAAGCACCCCCAAATTTTGCCTCAATCCGCTATGTCCTTTATGCATACGTTTTGCATCCATCCGGCCAGTGTGACCTAGCCTTTAAAAGCAGAGCCAAGATCTAAAGACTTGCTAGAAAGCAAGAAATCCAACCATTTCTTGCTTCCTAGCTAATTTAAATCCCCGGCACAGCAGAACAGATGATGGTTGGAAAAAGGAAAAATAGCAATTTAGCAGACAAGTTTACAGGTAAGGAAGCGAGTGGGCAGAGAGGGTTCCGCAGGCCATGTGGGCAGCACAGCCTTGTGTTTCTGTGCAAGCCAATTGCTTTGGGGGGGATGCTCTGGGGGTGAGATTTCTCTGCAGCCCACCAAAATTTTCTCACGGCCCACCGGTTGGCAGCCGCTGTTCTAGTCCAGCCTCTCTGATCAGGCAGGAAACCCCATACCAGGGGTGTCAAAATCGTGGCATCACATTTTCATCATGTGATGGATCGCGACTTTCCCCTTTTGCTAAAATGGGATTGGGCATGGCCAGCGTATGATGCATCTGGCCAGTGGCCCACGAATTTAACACCCCTGTCCGATACCATTTCTAACAAATGGTTGTCCAGTCTCTTCTTTAAAACCTCCAGTGATGGATCACACATAAGTTCTGGAAGAAAGTCATGCCACTGATTAATTGTTCCAACTGTCAAGAAATTTCTCCTAACTTCTAGATTGCTTCTCTCCTTGATGTCCATCCTTTGCTTCTTGTTCTACCTTCAGGTGCTTTAGAGAATAGCTTGACACCCTCTTCTTCGTGGCAGCCCCTGAGATATTGGAAGACTGCTATCATGTCATCTCTAGTCCAGCGGTTGCCAACCGGTGGGCCACAGCCCATTGGTGGGCCGTGAGAAAATTTTGGTGGGCTGCAGAGAAATCTCACCCCCAGAGCACCCCCCAAAGCAATTCATCCAGGCTGTGCAGAAACACAAGCCCAGGCCGCCCACATGGCCCGCGGGAATCCTCCCCACCCACTCACTCCTTGCCTGGCAAACTTGCCTGCTAAAATTGCTATTTTTCCTTTTTCCGACCATCATCTGTTCTGCTGTGCCAGGAGTTTTAGATTAGCTAGGAAGCAGGAAATGATTGCCTTTTCTTTTGCCCTTGAAGATAGGACCAAAACCAGCAACTTAAAATTACAAGGAAGGAGATACAAACATAGACATCAGAAGGCGCTTTGGGAAAATATAAGCTGTCAGCCAGTGGAACAGGCTGCCACATGGCGTGGCGAGTTCTCCTTCACTAAAATTCTTCCAACAATGGTTGTTTGTTGGAGTTGCTGTACATTTTTTTTCAACTTTAAGAACTTGAAGATGTGTGGACTTCAACTCCCAGAATTCAGCCAGCCTGCAAGCAACTAGCAAGCAGACTGGAGAATTCTGGGAGTTGAAGTCCACACATCTTCGAGTTACCAAGGTTGTGAAACGCCGCTCTAGCCGATCCTATATTGAGCAAGGGGTTAGTCTAGATGACCTTTGGAGTTCTCACCCTCATGTTCTATATTAGACGAAGTTAACATCTGGGGAAAGAGCTTTTTCAATAATCCCTGAAGCAGGCTGTAACCTGGGGTAGCCTAGCACCGGGATGGCGAACCTATGGCACACATGCCGGAAGTGACACACAGAGCCATCTCTCCAAGCACTCCAGCCATTGCACTCCTGGGTTCCAGCACATGTGGGAGTGACAGAAACAGCAGTTCCCTGGCGCACATGTGCATACTGGGAGCTGAGCTTCCAATTTCCGGCACTTCCATGCGTGCTGGGGAGCTGCTCTTCCGGTTTCCAGTGCTCGTCCAAACGCACATGCTCCTGTTTTGGCACTTGATGCTGAAAAGGTTCGTCAGCACTGGCCTAACAGGAAGGCTAGGATCTACAAGGATCCTGGGTTTTTTTTCTGACAATTCTGAAATTGACTTCTCAGAATTATTTGTCTTCCAAAGCTGTCAGTTGAATCCTGTCTCGATGCCTACCCCATCTCCTTCCAGCACCAGAAAAAGAAAAGAAAAAAGGCTTAATCATTTGCTCTGTCTCTGTGTTTATATGACTTTATTTTATTGAGACATAACTTCCTTTCCTAGTCTGGAGCACGTTGCACACAGAGAACGAAACTTACACAAAATGTTAAAACACAGAGATGAATTTTGACAATAAAGCACTCAGATCCTCTTATTAAAAACTTGGTGAACCTGCAAAAACCCGCAAAAAAAAACACAAAAAAACAACAACAAACAAACATACAACTCCCGGGAAAGCAACTTCAGAAATCTGGGAGCAGAGCAGCAACACAACTGCTGACCCACAACTGCTTCTGAAAGAGTGAAAAAGGTTTATACGTTGCAGACGGCACAAATAAATAATGGTAATGGAGATTTAACCAGGCCATGAGAGGTCCAAAAAGAAACTGTAGGAAGTTAGCACCCACCCCTGTCCTAGAAAAATGAAATATCCTAGGAAATGTTAAAAAGGCAGGGTATTTCCTCTAAAAAGAGTAGAAACTCAGGAGCAGAAACTCACCTCAGAAGCAGAATCTCATCCCCACCTTTGTTAATGGGTGGGCCATTAAGGCCTGGACCAGAGTATTTTACATAACAAAGATTTCCAGGTAGAACTACAGCAATTGCCCAAAGCCCTTTTCATTACATCATCATCCACCTCCCATGGCCCCATGGGAGTCTGACAACCAATCAGAACACAAGCTCAAATTCAAATCTCAACAGAGGGTATATAAGGGACTCTCAGCATCTCAGCCCTCTCTTTTTTTTCCTTCATCCTGAAGGATGTGATCGTCCTTTTCACTTTGGAGCTCCCTGGCATGTGATCCTGTCCACCATTAAACCATCTTTCCAAACAGCCTCCACGTTTCCAGTGTCTTTTTCCCCACTTGGAACAGAAAGATAATTCTTCCAACAAAACGAAACAGGGTTTTTCCCCCACTGTCTCCTCTTTTCTTTGTTAACAGTTCTTGAAATACTGAACAGAGAATATGAAGCAAGATGAGAAAACGGTGGGCGTAAAAATTTTATTTTTAAAAAAAGAGTCAGACAAGTTAAGATATTTTTTTTAGGGGTGATGGTTCTGGTTTCCGTAGACCCTTTAAAGGGAATTAAGCTTTTAATGAATTAAATTAAAAGAATTGGGGATATTAGCAGGTTTCAAGATTAATCATCGGAAGACAAAGATGTTAGCAAAAAAAAAAAAAAAANNNNAAAAAAAAAAAAAAAAATGAAGCCACAGGTTCAAGAGAATTGATGAATAAAACAGGTTTTAAAATGGAAAAGAAGATAAAATGCTTGGGTATAACTATAACAACGGCCGACAGGATTTTATTTTACAATAACTATGTTAAGATCATTCAGACAGTGGAGCTCCAGTTCCCATCATCCCCTCCCTCCCACCATAGTTGTTTCCTATTCTAATTTTCCAGCAAACCTGCTCTGCTATTTCATCTCAACCAGATGTTATTATTCTGATCTTTTTTCTCTCTCTTTTAACCGTGGCCTGTTGCGTTCCTCAGCTATTTTAGGTCTGCTAGCAATACGGTGCTGGATTCTGATTTATGTGCAAGGGTGTGGTCAAAAAAGTCAAGATGGCAGCCACAACCATAGGATGGAAGCCCCACCCCTTTTTACATTCAGGGGAAAGCCCAAAGTATATAAAGAAAGGGGGGAGTGGGAGCTTCAATTGTGTATTATGGCTGCCATCTTGACTTTTTTGACCCCCTTGCAGACACCTTGGCTGGGCTGTTTGTTGGAGTGGGTTGTTCTTGATGGCTCACCTTGGATTATCCCATTCAGTATTTGCAGACAAGCTGGCCTGTGCAAGATAAGGACAGAAGTAATTATACAAGGGACCCTGATAAGAATAGTTTGCATTGGCAGAATGACCGACAAAGTCTCCAAAAATGTTTGAGAAAAGATTTGAACCTGCAGGAGATTTAAATATATTTCTTTTACTTGTCAGATGGATGGACTGCCTTTCAAGACTGTGTAGAAATCACTTTTCATTCCCACAACAACCCTGTGAGGTGGGCTTTGCCTTACATTCACTCTGCTCCAGATCAATGGGCAACTTATGACTTCCCCTGCCATGAAGAAACAGAAGGCTGGGGCTGAGGTGACATTTACAGGGATAATGAGGTATATATTTAGGGTTTTTCTGCAATGGAAGGCTTACCCTAGGTTATTTTTTTCTCAACCTATACAATTTCAAGAGGGGTGAATCTCAACCCCCAGAATTCATAAGCCTGCTTTTTGCTAAATGAGAGTGAATCTTAGAATCCTAAAAGTGTTAAGTTGGAAGTAATTTTCCAAAACACCTGAAGGCCAGACAAGGAATAATGGATGGAAACTGATGAAGGAGAGATTCAATCTGGAAATAAGGAGACATTTTCTGACTGGGAAAACAATCAACTCATGGAACAGAAGTTGCCTACAGAAGTTGTGGGAGCTTCATCATGGGAAGCTTTCAAGAAGAGATTGGACTGCCATCTGTCAGAAATGGTGTAGGATCTGCTTGGAAGGTGGGGGTTGGACTAGATGGCCTACAAGGTCCCTTCCAACCCCGTTCTTCTATTCTATTCTAACTGCATTGAGAATCTAATCCAGTGTTTTTCGAACCTGGCATGTTTCCACAGCCAGAAATCTGGGAATTGAAGCATGTTGGCTGTGGAATTCTGGGAGTTGAAATCCACCCCATCTTAAACAAGTTTGAAAGGCTGGTCGATCAACCTCCAACAGTGCACAGAAAACCTATGTAAACGTCCATGAGAAACCTCTCTCCAACCAAGACTTCTCAAAACCCTCGAGAGATGGAGAACTTGCCATCTTCATAGATGAAGCATTTCAGTGGAATGGCAGGCATACATGTTCCATCTTGGCGAAGCCATATCTCAACTCGCCCAGGTCTCCAGTTTACTTTGGGATATGTTCAACGGTTCTTCCTTTGTTTTCCAGACATCAAAGTACTGGCTGGAATAGTTTCCAGGAATATGTGTGTCCCTCCTTAACCAGGTCAGTAAATGTCCCAGTAAATGCTAAAGAATAGTGATGGGTAATTATGACCACATATTTTGTGGCTTGAGGGGGGCGGTCAAGGGAGAACACAGTTTTTTAGTGAAAGATTCAGCAGTTTAAGGGAACCCAGAAAATGGGTAACTCAATAATTTGAACACAGAATAATAGAGTTAGAAGGGACTTTGGAGATGGGCTCTCCAAATATGGCAACTTTAAGATTTGTGGACTTCAATTCAGCTTGGCTGGCTGAGGAATTCTGAGAGTTGAAGTCCACAAACCTCAAAGTTTCCATGTTTAGAAACTCCTGCCCTAGACCAAATGGCTGTCCAATCTCTTCTCTGGAGGTTGGGCACATTGTAAACCCTACAGCCACTTTCTCCGAGGCAGGGAGTGATGGAGAATGATTATCTGCATCCATCCTATGGATTTCTGCCTGATACTTGTATGAATTAGTGGGAACATGCCCTATGAATTAGATCTCCCCTCTTCTCAACCATTCCTGACAACAGGAATGTATCCTTTTTCCTGGACGGCCTCAGAAGATCAAGAGCCGGGGTGGAGGTAGGAGTCATGTTCCCTAATCCAAGACTGCCATCTTCTGGTTTTCAGAAATGGACCTTAGTTTAAAGGCGTTCCCTTCTTCCCTTAAGGCCCGGTCCCACTGGCCAACGGATGCAAAACGTATGCAAAAAGGACACAGCGGATGAGCAAAATTTCGGGGGTGGCTCCATCCGTTGTCATCCACTCCAAAAAGTGGCAAAAATTGGCATAAACAGANCACAAAGTTTTGTGCAGCTCAAAACTTCTTGAGCGGATGAAATCGCAGTGGACAGATGCTGGAGGGATAGAGCGTATGAAACACGTATGCAGTGAGTACACAACGGATGCATCGCGTTTTCCAACGGATGGCAAGCTTTTTTTAACGTTTTACATCCTCTTTGCATCCGTTGGTGCAGTGGGACATGGGCTTTAGGGTATTTTCAGCCTTGGCAACCTGAAGAGATGTGGACTTTAACTCCCAGAATTCCCCAGCCAGCCATGTTATCATTGAGATTGGCAGCATGTATAAATTGAATAAGTAAAAAAAGATGCCAGGCTAGAAAGCGTGTGTCCTGTCTTAGCCATTACAGCTGACTGGATGACTACGGGTCATTCTTTGTCAGCCCAACCCACCTTACAGGGTTGTTGTTTTGGAGGAAAATAGGAAGTGTATTGGATATGTTGGCCATCTTCAGTTATTTGTGAGGGGTCCTTCGTGCTCTCTGAGCTTGGTTGGTTTCTTGCAGATGTTTCATTACTCCAACTAAGTAACATCAACAGTGCGCTAAGAGTTATTTATAAAACTTATACAGGGAGTCCTCAATTTACAATAGTTCATTTAGTGACTGTTTGAAGTTACAACAGCACTGAAAAAAGTGACTTATGCTGATCCAGTTCTACAAAGGAATGATTAAGTCTGTCATCTGCACCTCAATCTATCTGGTTTGCTTCTGCAACCCAACAAAACAGACACAGACTTCAGAGAGTAATTGGGACTGCAGAAAAAACAATTACTACCAACCTGCCTTCCATGGAGGACCTGTATACTGCACGAGTCAAAAAGAGGGCTGTGAAAATATTTACAGACAGACCCCTCAATCCCAGACATAAATTGTTCTCAAACCTCCTTCCCCTCAAAATGATGCTATAAGGCAGCTGCACACCAGAAACAACTTAGCACAAGGACAGTTTTTCCCCGAAAGCCATCACTCTGCCTAAACAAATAATTCCCTCAGCTACTGTCCAATATTTACAAAGTCTAACCGACTACTATTACTATTAATCTCGCTCATTACTCCTTATCATCCATCCCCTCCCACTGTGACTGTAATGACTGTAAGCTTGTCGCTTGTCTCCTTTACACCAATGTATATTGACTGTTTCACTAGTATGTTTGATTGCTTATTTGTACACCCTCATGACTATATATTAAAATGTTTGTACCTACGAATATTCTTGACTCTTGATCAATGGTCTTTTCTTTTATGCTAACACTGAAAGGAGCACAAACACGCAAGACAAATTCACTTGTCGTCCAATCACAGCTTGGCCATAAAGATTCAGTTCTAATCTATTCTTATTCTCTATTCTAATTCTAATCTAATCTATTCTAATCTATTCTGTTCTAATTAATGCAGATTGGACGCACATGCAAAAGGTGTGGGACAACTGCTGCAATGCACACAAACATACCCCCCCACACAACATGCATGCACTGCCAAGCATGTACCATAGCCCTTTGCGATTGGGCTCAGCTTAGGAAATGGATCAGGTGGCCAACTCAAAGCCAGTCTTTCTCAACCTTGGCAGCCTGAAAATGTGGAGACTTCAATGTGGAGAATGTGGAGAAAATGTGGAGAATTCCCCAAGTAGCAAGAGGAGGGACTTCAACCACTCACAACTAAGCAGTGTTTGGGTTCTTGCCCAACAATAGAAATAGCCTGGTTTCTTTCATCAAGTGAATGGAAGACAATTGCAAGTAAAAGTTTATGGGCCAGCACTTGGAAAACAGTAACAACAAGAGCCACCAGCACCACCACCACTGCCCCAACTAAGAAGAAGTTCTAGAAATTATGAAAATGGCTTTAGAAAGGAGAAGCAAGCAAATAATCTCACGTCTGTCACCATGCTATCCTGAACACGCCTGATTTCGAAAGCTGAGGAGGGTTCAGGCCTGGTTAGTCCTTGGATAGGAGATTGCCTGGGAATACGGGGGGCTGCAGGCTTTTTTAATTTTTTTAAATCTTTTATATTTTTTTTTCTTTTTGCCTTTTTAAAAAGCCTTTTGCCTCCCCTTCCCTGTCCGGCCTGTCGTCCACTTTTGCTGCAAATTGCAGCCCATGCAGGAAATGCTATGCCACGGTTTCCCCACTCCGAGCCCTCTTTGGCTGAGATCGGGTGGCCAAACATTGAAGATGTTTAAGGTAATAATTTAACTTTTCTTCTCTCTCTCCTCTCCCCCCCC
>BHFT01035792.1:5000-45885 GCA_004320025.1 Laticauda laticaudata
AAGAACTTCATACTTGTTTCCATTAAATTTCATACTTTTACCTTCAGCCCATCTGCCCAAATCTTTTGACTTTTATTTCGGTAGTCGAAACTATTAGCCATTCCATCTAATTTTGGGGTCATGCAGAGATATGCATTCTCACTGCCTCTTCACCCAAATCACTAATGAAAATATTGAAGAATACAATAAGCCCAGGATTGATCTATGTGTCACACTATTGATAGTTCTCTCCAGTTAGATAAGGAATAATTATTAACATTTTTGGATTACAATTTGAATCAATTTTAGGTCCACATAATTTCCACGTCATTCAGCCCATATTCACTAGATTATTAATCTATATATAACAGGATATTTTGTGAGAGGCTTTTCTGAAGTCAAGATATGTTTATAGCATTTGCACAACCAGGAACCACGTTACCCGATCAAAAAATGATACTATAAAAAGTGATTGTCTTGTACGATTACAAAAATAATTCGACTACAATTATTGTGTTCCTGACAACACCCTCACCAATAACTCCATAGAATATGAAGTTTGATTACAACCTCTGCAATATTAATTACAACTATGAAAACAATCATTTGTTGTTATGTGCAAACTTGTCCCACTGAAATTGGAAGGACTACGGAATGGGCAGAAATAAGATTACACTATAAGAATAATTTAAGTAGATTTAACTGGAAGTATGACAAAATTCTGTTTAATTTTTAGTGAGATTTACTGGTGGCTCAATTATGCTAAAGTGGGCCTTTTGTTTTCAGATGTCTCTAAATTTTCAGCATCATTATAATCATTCCTATATTTCAGTTGCTTTTTTCTATACCACAAAAGTCAAAGTTGTTACATGGTTAGAAGCAGATAGAGTGGGGAAAATTGGTAAGTAATTCTAGGAGGAAAATCAGGTGTATACCCAAGGGTCATTATATTCTGTAACAACAACAAATTGGAATTCTATGCAAACTCCTAGAAAGGGTATATATTTCATCTTTGTAGAAGAGAGAATAACATTACTGTAACCTAAATTCTTGCCAAGCAATCCATCAGCTCTTGCCAGGAGAATACTACATCTTAGTTATTAAGCCTTTTTGACATTTTCTTCTAGATGTTCTTTTTTTCTGTATTCAAACACTAATTATGCATGTTAAACTTCATGTGGTTATTATTTAATGTTTTCATATATAAATAGGTATGCATATGCATATTCTAAAATTCAAGGAAAACTCACTTATTCATTTATTCTTTCATATATCCACACTTAAACTGATGTGGATGTGTAATTTAAGACTCCTGATAAGAAATACTGGCTCAAACTCACTGGGGCTTTCTCACTTATTTTCCAGAAAAGATTATAAAATGCAGGACACCAAGGACATATGATTTTAATTGGTTGGTTTTCTAGACATTGGAATGAAAAGTGTTAGTTTGTTTTACTCCAAATATCTTTGTGCCCAAGCTAAAGATGGAAGATTGTACATCAGTTTCCAGCACAATTAAATTAACCCAGAAAAGATGCCACATGCCAATTCCCTCCCCAGTGATAGGTAAAACCATTAAATAGCATTTTAATTTCTGTGTAACTAACCAAACAAAACAAATATCCTAGTATTTTTTCACACTGAAATACATTAAAAAAAAATCCCACAACATAATTTTATACCTGCATAAATTTTTAGGGTTATGCCATAATTGGCAATTGCCACATGTCCTCAGTTTCTATCTGCCAGTTAGTCCTTTAGTCATTCCTCCTTTTTGTTCTGGCTAGTTCTGTTATATTGTTCGGTATATACATTTACAGTAAATGTGTAAACATTCTTGCATTAATCTTATCTGTTATGTTTTCACTACAGATACTTTTTTCAAAATAGTTTTAACAGATTTTACATTAATCAGGTTTTAATTAATTAATGCAATTAATATATTTTTAATTGGGAGACTTTATAGGAACAATCATTTTGTAGGAAAGCAGCCATCTTTGTGGATCAAATCTTTTGGTAGTCCAGAAAAATAAACCATATTTGAAAAAAAAACACCTAAATGCATCTTTTTTTCAGACTATTTTTGCAAGGGTGACTTTTCATCATACTCCAGGCAAATAAAGGAAAGGCTTCTCTCATTCATGTATATTTTTAAAGAAATCTGACACATATTTTGGACAAAGAAACTCCCATACTTTCAAACTATCCTTAAAAAAAGTCTTTGGCAATCTTTTTAGTCAGCATTATGGAAAAGCTCATATATTTAAGCATGGGTGAAGAACAACAGTTGATTAAGCAAATAAACTAGTTCTACCAGTTTCTGTTGCAATACAGTCATAAGCTCAATAGTGTTTCTCTCTTGCCTGATTCAAAAAAGTGATAATAGAGGGATGTCTTTTCCTTCAACACTGAATGACAGTTTTTAAAATAAAAAATGTCAGAAGTTTCTACATGTAATGAACAATCATCTTCATTCATGATTTTTTCAAATACCAGAAACAGAGAAAATACTTGCTTCATTTTAAAAATGACTTACGCCTTAGTTTGATTTCAGACCAAATCAGCTTTATAAATCAGTTCAGCTGCTCAGTGTTGGTACAGCACAAATTCTCTGTTCATAATTGATTGGAAATTCATAAAAAGGACATATTGAGCCCAAACAGAACACAGTGAGGTTGACCGAGCAGAGTAATGTTTTAATTTTGTTAGTGTTTTCTTATTAAATTGTATCAAAATTTGTTTTTGGTGTTTCACCAGGTGGCAGCATCTGGCTAACCTTGTTCAGACTGAAAAAAGCTAAACAAGATTGGACCTTGTTAATAGTTGGATGGGAGACCACAAAAGATTTCCAGGACCTTAGGTTATTTGAAAAACATAATGGAAAGTGGTGTTGGTGAATCACTGCCAATAAAATTCCATGGATATGTCCTTGAATTGCAATTGCAATGCAATTAGATTTGCATGTAAGATGCCTTTCCTTACATTTTTCAGCGCCATGAATACTTTGTGAAATAATTTGATTCTGAGCATGACAAAGTAATGTTTTTTTTCAATAGGAACATGCACCAATTTCATCATTCAGCTGAAAATTTATTCAGTGACGTGCAAAACAGCCTGATTTATTTCAGACCACTTCAAAGTGCTTGTGGTATTCAATATGGGCTTCCCATTAATGTCCCCTAGAAATAAAAAGAATACTTTTCTGATAACAGACAATTGGATAAAATTCAGAAGAAATAGTAGATTGTTCAAAGAAGGCTGAATCTACCAAAGTTCAAAGTGGTAAATGTGCATGTATGCACAGACATGAATTCTTCCATAACTTTCTAATTTATTGATTGAATTTGTTGGAGGTGTTTTTTTTGGGAGATTCCCCTTCTGACAATCAAGAAATCTGCTTATGATTATAAAATACGACATTGTGGGTGGCACATATCTTTTTGATAATTAATAATAATAAATACCCTCTCTTCTTGAGGATATTTCAAGTTTATTATAGTCACAGACCAGCATATTCTGAAAACATTCATGAGAAGTGAACCTAACGAAGAATTTGGCAGAATTTCAGAAAGATAGATCCTGTCAGCTGTAGTAGGTAGATTAGAGAGAACATGACCCGATTCTATTTTATTTTAATGTTACATTAGCAGAACCTTGCAAATCTGAAAGCACTTCCATATGTCCTTAATAGCCCAAGAAACCAAGGAGGGTCTCTTCTAAGCTTCTTGCCCTGCCCACATTCCTGCTATGGGCTAAGCTGCCTTTTATCTGAAGGTTCCCTTGGTTGTATCTCATTCCCCAGACTTCAAGGTCATTCCCACATACCATTACAGCTACACTGCTGTTTTTTTGAAAATAAATCCCCAAACAAAGGAAGTTATTTGTTTTCTCTGTACCGCTTTCATTTTTATATTTTGGGGAACAATTTGTATGTAAATATTGAACAGAACAGAGGTATGTTTGGCAAGAAACCTGACAAAAATTCAAAGCTCAAGTACACAACTTACTTAGTTATGTCTAATGACAAACAGTTGAAAACACAGTAGAATTGAGAAATGTCTAATGAGACACACTAGAAGAAACATATGAACATCCAAGGTTTTCCAGAAAATGATCATGTGCCCCAGACCAGTTCCTTATTTTTCATTAGCAACCAAATGCTTGATATTTCTAATCTCAAGAGAGAGTTAGAAACAAACTTCAGCACTCAAAACTGGAAAACTTACAATATACAGTATTACTTTAGCATCTCTCCTTTTAGTGGGAAGTCCCACTAAAAATATTTGCAATGAGCTGTCAGTTACAATCCTCTATTTTTCCTTTCTCCACTCTAATATCTTCCTTGCACAGTTCCTGGGGGGAGTAACTACATCACAATTAGGAGAAACAACAGTTGTTCTTTGTCTCTGAATAATTTCAATGCTAATGAAGCTTTGGGGAATTCAGATTTCCGAATTTGGATTGCTTGGAGAAGCTCTGCTTTGATTGACCATTTCCCAATATTTAAATCAGCTTAATTCTCCTCTGAATTTTGGAATCCTACAACACATGTCTAACATTGCATCACAAAGTCACTTAGAATTTCAGTTCAAGCATCCACATTTAAACTTATAAACATATTTGAAATATAAGCATTTTATTAATGTTAATTATTTAAAATTATATATATATTAGTATATATATATAGTATATAGTAATATATATATATATATATATATTATATACTGTATATTTTGGGTTTTTTTAAGCTTTCACGGGTAACTTACATGTTGCTGTGCAGCTTCCTTGCGGTATTATCCCTACGTCATTGTAAGTGGCTTTTTAAAGTTGTAAGCAACGTTTCAGCAGAATCTCATCTGCCATCATCAGGCTTCTGGATTGAGGTTCGTATGTGTCACGGCTATCACAGGCGGCCGTTAGTTTTAATTTTGAGGCTAACCTATTGCTGTCTGTAAGGAATGCTTTTTTCTACATCCTGAATTGGTTTGGGAGTCTTGGTCTGTGGTTTATTGGACCTTTGGGAGTTTGTCTTGATATGGTGTTTCGGTTTTCCTTCTGTCTGTTTTGTGGCTTGATTGGGCCTTGGCAACACTGTGTTCCTGTATTGGAAGCTTTCAGTGCAGCTTGGCTGTGTGAAATGATGGCTATGTATCTGTTAGGAAAGCCTAGGTTTCATCGGATGCCCTGGTTGGGGTGTGTTTGAGCTGGAGGTATCAGAGGGAGTCGTTTGTGGGCCAGGTGGTTTTGCCTGCTTGTGTAATGGAGATCTTTCTAGTTTTGAGAGTGCAGGCTTCCAAATGATTGACAGTCCCTGCGTGGAATCATCTATCTATTCATGCTTTCAGGTCTTTTGTTCAATCTCTATGGCTTTCTCTGATGATTCCGTGGCTGGGGTTTTCCTATAGTGGCGAGGGTTTTTTGAAAGCATGAATAGAAGAGATGATTTCCACCAACTGTCAAATCATTTGAAAGCCTGCACTACTCAAATAGAAGATCTCCACACCACAAGCCAGGCAAACACCTGGGCACAAACAGACTCCCTCTGATACCTCCCAAGCTCCAACACACCCCACCTAGGCACCTCAGATATGAAGACCAAGCTTATCCTAATAGATAATAGCCGTCCTTTCACGCGGAGCCAAGGCTGCACGAAAGCCTCCAAATAGAGGAACACCAGTGTTGCCAGCCATCAAGCCACAAAACAGAACAGAAAAACCAGAAACACCAATCAAACAAACTCCAAGTCCAATAAGACACAGAACCAGACTCCAAACAATCAGGATGAAGAAAAAAGCATCCTAGGACAGCATAGGTTAGCCTTAAATTTAAAACCAACGGCTGTGAGAAGCCTGACACACACAATGCCAAACTCAATACAGAAGCCTGAATGATGGCAGATGAGATTCTGCGAAACGTTGCTTGAACAATACTATGTAAAAAAAAGCACTACAATGATTGGGATTAATACCCGAAAGGAAAGCTGAACAGCATACATGTAAGTACCCACGGAAAACTTTAAAAAACATATTCATAATATATATATATATATATATATATATATATATATAATATATATATATAATATATGTGTGTGTGTGTGTGTGTGTGTGTGTATATGTGCTGTTTAGAGCTTCCTTCGGGTATTAATCGCCATATCATTGTAGTGCTGTTAAAGTTGTAGCAACGTTTCAGCAGAATCTCACTTCCATCATCAGCTTCTGTATGGATAAAAAAACAAATATATATATATTGACTTGAAAATGGCAGATGGGATTCTGCTGAAACATTGCATACAACTTTTAAGAGCACTACAAATGACGTGGGATAAATACCCCGAAGGAAGTAAACACAGCACATATAATATAAAATTTTATATATAGAGAAGAGGTGCTTTTTTGCAGTTCTTCTCCACAAATCAAAACTGTCCGCTACTGGTTCTCCAGAACTGGTCAGAACCTGCTGAATATCACCTCTTGAATTAGGGGTAATTCAGGTAAATTCAATAATTAGGGGGTATCTTTGCCTTTTTGAGCTGGCAAGGGAATTTCCCCGTTGTTGGTATATAACAACCTGAGAGGCTTTCTGGACCCTCATAGCTTTTGCTCTAAAGAACAGCTGTGGTACAGAAGGCCTTGCATAACTCATCTGGTACACACAGTTTGCACCATTTTCTAGGATGGGGAGGGGTACAACAGTTCAGCTTATACGCCCTAATTGCCTGTGGTTTGATCTGCATATGCATTCCTACAATAAGACTACCTAAGACCACCCAGGAGCTCCAACTGGTTCCAGAAAATGTGGCCAGAATCAAGCCAGATTGTCAGTTGGTGAATTTTAGCGAACAATTCCAAAATAACCTGCCCCCTCCCCATTAATGGTGAGGCTAGTGATATTAAAAGGACTGAAAAACCAATGTGCAATTTTTTCTTTAGCTATGAAAGTTTTCCCAAATTGTATCCTGAGAACAAAGGAATGGATCCTGAGGCCGGTGTGGGAGCCGCAGAGCAAAAATTCTAAAATCCTACCTTTGGTGCCGGCCATTCGCCTTCTCAAGATCTTCTCTCTGCAGATGTCCTGTTTGCCCTCCAGTCCAACATCAATTTCCCATCCAATATATCACTTATCTATCCAAGCTGAGGCCCGGAAAGATCCAAGTATTCCCAACACTGGATAGCAACAATCTCATATGTTCTTGATTTAGGGAGGGAGAGCTGATTATTTCGTCTGAATTTTTGTAATTCCATTTAAGGAACTACTAATAGAAGAACTCCATTTAAAGAGAGGAGTAAAGGAATACAATAATTTTAGAATAAAATAGACTGGGTAGTTCTTAGAAACTATGTAATCTGTTCTGGGTAATTCACGCGTATTCTAGTTCATCGGCTTGACTTTATATTTATGAAGACCATTATGAATGCTTGCCATAATGTAAAACAGCCGTCAAAGATCAAGCATCACAGAAAAGCACTTCTTAATAAGTTAACTTTATTTCAAAAAGCATTTGAAATAGTTTCTGTCATGCTTGTCTTTGTTCAGTTTGGGGTGCTATTTTATACACAGCGCTATATCTTTAAAGGATGGATGTGTATAGTAAGAATAAGGCTTGAACTAATCTCATCAGAGGTGTTTAAGAAAAAAAAAAAAAATTTTTTGGGGGTAAAGTCCCAGAAAGACTCGTCAATAAAATATTCTGGTGGGCCTCAATGCACTCCCCAGTAACCTCATATATGGTCTTCAAAATCGCTCAGAAAAAAAGGAAGAGAGGAAAAATTTTGTTTTTTGTTTTTTTTTTTTTTTTTTTTTTTTGGGGCTTTTTATTTAGCCTTAGCCTAAGAGGGTTTAATGGGCAAAATGGACTGTTTTGTTCAGTTGGCAAAATATGCCAAGAAAATTTACTTATACATTCTAGCATTTAGTCCTGGGTAGAACTTGACAACACATTTTTCATAGTGTTAAGACGATTACAAAAGAATTAAATATTAACACAAGCCTATCTGTTGTAACCCTTTAGGACCTCAACAAATTGTGCTGCATAAAATAAAGATGGGAGCTCGAGGCAATCCTCAAAAAACCAAACATTGCAAACTTGGGTTGTGGAACAATGCAGAAATAGCACCCATCCCTCTTAACAAAAGCAGTTTTCACCTTGAAAATAACCACCTTGCCAAAATATCAAGCATAAACGTATTTTGACAACAAAAGGAGAATCAGCATGAGGAGCAGACAGAAGAAGAACAAGAATCTTTATGTCCATATTGCTGATGGTCTCCTAATAGACAAAAGTAGGGTTGATGAAACACAAGATTGCCCTAAAGGCCCTAGTCACACTGCCCAACGGATGCAAAACGCACAAACAACGACAGCAAAAATGTTCCCAGTATCCGCTCCTCAAAAGGGGCAAAAATTTGCCATAACCGGAGCGGATAACACGGACCGAGGAAGGATTGCAGGGCGGATGGAAAGCGGATGGGAGCGGGATGGCATATCCACAGGGCTCCGGGGGTCTCAGTCAAAGCGGACGTAGAACGGATTGCAGAAACGGATGCAGGCAGCGGATGAAGCGGATGGCAAGCGGAGCCTAGCGGATGCAGCAGCGGAAGCCTAGCGATGCCTGGTGTTAATTGCGCATCAGGGGGATGCATTGCGAAAGCCCCCCGGATATAAAGGGAAGCGAGCTCGGCACGTGGCCAGCAATTCGGAGGAAAGACCTGCTGCAGGATACATCAGTCGCTGGGGTGAAGCCTTGCCCTGCTGCATGCCTGCCTGCAAGCCTTGCTTTGCAGCCTTGCTGGCAGCCTTTCCCTGCCAGCCTGCCTCCAAGCCTCCTGGCCAGCCTCCCTGCCAGCTTGGCTGTCCCTGCCTGCCTTCCAGCCTCCCTGCCAAGCCAGTCTGCCTGCCAGCCTTGGTGCTGCCTGTTTGCCTACCTTGCTGCCTGCCTGCCTTCCTGGCCAGCTTCGTGCCAGCCTTCCTGCAGCCTTGTGCCTAAGGCTTCCATGAACAGGCTTCCTGCCCAGCCTTGGGTGCCTGCCAGCCTCCCTGCCAGCCCAGCAACCCACAACCATGGGAAGAAGCGAAAGTCTCAGCAACCTGCCGCCATCCCTGGCAGAGGACAGGGCACCCTCGACCGCTCTGTCCTTGACTCTGATTCTGCTGGGGTCTTTTCTGCTGCTTGGCTTGCTCTCTGGTGCTGGAGCCTTCTGCTGAACCTGTTCCTGGCAGTGGTAATTCTCTGCCGCGTACTCTGCTGAAGCTGGCTGCTGGTCCTGCTGGTCCTGCTCGTGCTCCTGGACTTGCTCGTACTGCTCGTACTGCTCGTGCTCCTGGTCTTGCTTGTCCCTGTTCGTCCTGCCAGTGCTCCTGGTCCTGCTTCGTGCTCCTGGTGCTGCTGGTGCTGCCGTGCTGGTGCTTGCTGGGCTCTGGTGAATTACTCTGCTGCTGCTGATCCTGGTCCTGCTGATCCTTGCTGTGCTGCTGCTGCTGCTGATGATGATCCTGCTCTGCTCGCTGCTGCTGATCATGATGATGCTGGATTATGATGCCTGCTGGTGATGATGAATGAATGATGATGATGATGATCCTGCTGGTTGCTGGCTGCTGCTGGTGGTGTGGGAGGAGGCGCCCCTCACCACCTGGGAGCCCCTTTGATGAGGGCCCATCTGTCCTGGCAAAGTGGAGGAAGAGGCGTATGCGGGGGACGGGAGAGGAGGCCAATACTTCATTGAGGAGGAACACGAGATGAGGTTTTGCCTGGAAGTGGTTGAGAGAAGAATGACTATCTGGTGGGGAAGGGAACAACCAGCTTGTATCAGGGATAACCAAAAGGAAGCAGCCTGCTTTGGAGAGAGAGGGCGGAGGGAAGTTGGGTTACACTTCGGAGGTGCTTCCTCGGCTGGTGGAAGCACATGCACACCTGGTAGGTGGGAAGCTGCAGGACCCTGAAGAAAGTCTGGCCAGGCCAAGGTTAAGCTGACGGACAAAGAGACTATCGTCATGGCCAGGTGGCAAGCTTCCTGGGAGGGTGAGATCACCACCGAGAAGCACCAGGAGCCCCCTGTCTACCTCTCTCTCGCGGCAGCCTGCTGAGAAGCCAGTCCTCTTCCGGTCCGAGAAGTCAGTCCCGTCTCCAGGCAGGTTTCTGTGGAAGTGTGGCCCACGGCGGAGAACCCGCGGACAGCTGTTGTCCGCTGTGGTGGAGCGTGTGGAGGACTCCCTGGTGCGGTGGGAGAGAGGAGGCATCGAGTCCAGCCGACAGTCGTAGCTGCCATCACCACTTCCCAGCTCCACTCCACAGAAAGGCAGAGAGCAGACAGCAGGAGGGGCAGAGCCACATTCTGTCCTGCTGGAGATAGGACACCAATCCGCACCAGTTATAGATCCTCCTCTCTCAGCTGGTCAACAACCGACTCCTCATCCCCAACTGCAGCCCTTCCTCACCTGTGTCAACCAACCTCAGGAAACTATGGAGGAAACGCCCAGTACCAGCTGGTGCAGAACCGGATCACCGAGAATGCTTCACAACCCTCCAGACGCCAGAGGAACCTGCTCCCACCCAGTCCAGGTCTGCTCCTCCACCTCCACCCCAGGTTGATATCTCCTCCGCAATTCCAAGGTTCCCCACAGCCCCTCACCTGACTAAGGCCTATAAGGCTACCAGGAGGTCCAGCAGCACAGGCATCAAGCCCTGTCCCAGCCCAGGCACAGAGTCATCGGGTGAAACCGTTGCCACCGGTTCCACTGATGGCCTACCGATGCCAGCCACGCAAAATGATTGAAGATGCACGAAGTGGGGTGGGAATTGGGGGGTGTCTAGCGTGGGCCAACCGGCGACGACAGCCGATGCCCACCCACACCACCAGTCTCACACAGCAGCAGACCAGAAGTACCAGCCCAAGTGGTGAGTAGGCTCCGTTTTAGTTGTGTGTTGGTGAGATCTGATTAGTTTTTTTTTTTTTTTTTATTTCTACAACTACCCTTTCCTCCACGGCCCACAGCCAAGCCCGCCTCATAACATTGTCTTCAGTTAACTTGGCTTAAACCCATGGCATGGAGGAAGGACCTCTCACATCGGCGGGGTACTGAGCCAGCCTGTCAGAGAGCTTTCTCAAACGAAACGTCACCTGTTGTCCTCTCGGGGCCAGGCACCCCAGTGGTGCTTCAGCAGCACTCCCACACCACCCCACCTCCACAGCACCTGGACCCTTCACCCCTGAGACTGGGCACCACCTCCGAGTGACCAGAAAGTGCCAAGAGACTGGGTAGCTGGCTACTGTAGAGTTAATTTGGACACTTCGACTTGGGTCATTTTTGTTTTACAGCTTGTTGTTCACATAAAGTTTATCTTTGATTCACACACTTACTTCATTTTTTTTTTACTAAAAGTCTGGTGGAACTTTTTTAGAAAATGGTTTACACCTTTGCCATGCTTGGTGGATGGGTTAAGCATGCAGTGGGGTGGGCAGGGATACCTTTGGAATGGGTAAATAGCTGTGGGATGGGTAAGGATAGCAGTGGGAAATAGATAAGCCTCCAGTGCAAGCATAGTGGGGAACTGTATGGTCCATACCCTCTGGTGTCCACACCTATGGCCCTTATTATCAATAATAATGTAATAATCATCCACGACGTTCAACACAAACAACAATTCTTTTATTAAACGCCTATTCATTGTAGGCCCAATCTGCATCCGTCGTGATGAGACAGGCTGAAGGAAGCACTCAATTAATCACCTTCATCCTGTTCTTGCCACTCCACTGCTCAGCTGGGAGTTGCACTCAGTGGTCTCAAGGAGGTTGCGGCTGCTTCTTCCCTTCACGTGAAGCTCCTGTTGGGCCTTGCACAATCCTCACGTGTATGATCAGGTTTTGCCCTTGCCTCCATTCCCCAGGCTCACATGTCCCCCATTGCCTTGTTGAAAGGTCCATGAGCCTATTCTGGCAAGAACCCGGGTAAGCCGTGCGCATGAGATTGTGCAGACTGCAGCAAGCTCCACGATCCTCCACACGGTTCTGGCGAATGCTTGCATGGTGGTGAGAAGTACCTGGAACCTGTTGGCACAGGATTCCAAAGGCATTCCTCCACACCCGCCTTGCCTGGACCAGCCTGTAGTTTGAAGATCCTCTCTTCCACGGTGGAGGTGGTCTTAAGTGTAGGGTTATGAGGTAGGTCTGAGGGAGAAAGGCGTCATCTGCCCACGAGTGAAGTAGGGACATCTGCGTGTGCGTTGGGCAGGGGGTCTGGATCCTGGAAAGCCCATGATGAGGTTGCCTCCAGCCCTCCTTGAGGTGACTGCGATGTATACCTGGGCATCTGAAACATGAGCCGCTGCCTGAAGCATTCAGCAATGTACAGTGAACTGTGGTAGTCACATCGACCATGGCAAGACAGGAGCGATGCTGAAGAAGCCCTTGAGGTTGAAATAAGTGACCACCGAACTTGGGTGCTGCTTTGCAGGCCACGTGCTTCCCATCTATGGTTCCACGGTGTGTGGGGAAGTTCCACGTTCTGATACCACGGCTCTGCAAACCTTTCTTCCAGCCTTCTCAAGTGGAAGGGGCACTGGAGGAGCTCACTGCAGGTTATTCTTCATGATGGCCTGCACCACTTCTCTGACCACAATGCTATGGTGTTGTGTGGAGCACCCTCCAGCCGTACTGCATGCTCCTGCAAGGTGGTCCCTGAAGCCAAGGTGGCGCCAAGTGAGTGCCACCTTGAGGCCCAGGTTCCGAGCTGGTGCTGGAAGTTGGTGTTTGCGCTGGTCCACACCTGGGTGTCAGCCGCCTCCACAACCTTTCGTCAAACATGGCTGGAGGCATCCTCATTGAAGTTCTGGAAGCCCGAAGTGTTTCGTTCCTGAGCTCCACCATCAGCCTTGTTGTACAGCCCATTACTGTGCTCTTCTCCCGATCCATCTCGGACTTCAGACGTTCTTGGCCGCCTCCTTTTCTTTCCCGTTAGTGATGAGTTCACAGAGCCTTAAGAGGCTTCAGACTGTTGCAGGAAGATGGTGGCTGCCAAAAGACTGTTTTACTGATCCACGTGGACATGACTGATGCTTGTGGAAGAGAAGGAGTCTGATGAAGACGCAGAGGTCTGCACTAAGCTTGCGCTGCTGCTGGTCTGAAAGTGAGATGCAGATGAGTTTGCTCTCTCCTTTTTATAGGCAGTAATAGGTGTCCCTTTGCATCCTCTAGGCATCTTGCTTCTTAGGCACCTGTAGACATCCTTAATATAAAGATGGGTCCCCTGCTGACGAACGTTTTTTCCATTTTAAACGCCTTTGTGTTTCCGCTTGGCATCCGTTCTGCATCCGTTCTGCGTTCTCTGCTTCCTCCCTTGCTCCGAGTCTGATTGCGAGTTGTGTGGATGCGGAACGGATTGCCTAGCGGATATAGCGGAATGGTGAACGGATGCAGAACGGAGTGTGGTGTAGCGGATGTCAGAAAACGGAATGCATTGGATCATTTTCCCGCCCGCTAAAGTTTGGGCACGGCCAACAACTTTCTGGAAGCAAGGATTGAAACGTCAATAGACAGAAGTCTGGACGGAAGAGAGGAGCCAAGACGGACGGCAGTGAGTACATCGCCGTTAACCAAACGGATGGCAATACTTTTTTGTCCGTTTTAACATCCTCTTTTGCGATCCGTTGATCTAGCAGTGTGTACATGGGCTTGGCAGTGTGACATGGGCTTAAGACTTGGTGATGTAAAAAACAGCATCTGCCCTTTGGACTATGGTTGAAGGCTTACATGACCAAATATTCCTCCCTACCTACCATGGATGACCAATCTTTCTGCAAGTGCAGTTGAGTTTTCATAAAAGTATTTTTCTACTTTCAGTGTTTTCAAAGGAGAAGGGACTGGATTTTTTTAGAGGTGGATTTTTTTGCATTTATTAGGATTCAACTGCCCACATAAATTACAGCTTACTTGTAAAAGCAAAAAGTGTAAAAAGAAATTGCACTGCTTTAATTTGACAATGCGCTGCTGAATGTCAGTGGTGCAATTCTGAGTGACTCTGTAAGGTATAAGAATCTGTGGGAGCCATGAACAACTTACAGACCACAGCTTGTCCCTCTTTGATATAAATGCTCAAGACTTCCCTGACATATATTGTGCAGGTGTTGTTTTGTATGTTAAAATATTGAATCAAATGAATGTTACATGCCTGCAAATCCCTGCAATTTGAATGTTGCTATTCCAAACCATCTCAGAGACAATTGCAAAAGGCACACTAGTGTTTTACTCCAAAGAAGAAATCCATTTTATTTCCCATAAATAAACCATGATAGCATTTTCCTTATTTCTTTTCTTACAGGTTCAGGATACTTTCTTACTAAATCTAATGTTAAGCTTACTTGTACCAAAAAACACCAAAAAAAACCCTTTTATCCGAAAAAATCTTATTTCTTAATGAATGTCAGAACATTGGAGGCATGAGTAAAGCCATTGCTTTTTCTTTATTGCCCACTAAAGAAACATTTGTGATTAACCTGAAAAGAGAACTAGATTGATTTCTTCAGCTGGAGGCAGTGGCCTTAATAATGTTCTCCCTTCATATCTGGCCTGTTTCAACTAAACTGTTCGAATTGCCATCTAAAGATTCAATAATATGGCCCTAACTACTTATGAAATGAGCAAATTACTAGTCTTCGCTTAGGTGGGTTTTAGAGAAACTCTTATCAGCAAATGTGTTTTTCACCAGTACTGTAGGGCAGGTTATAAAATTATCCTTCAAAAGGTCATTAATGTAGGAAATGGAGAAAATTATTAATTTCCTAGAATCAAGTGTGGGAATATTTTTCATCACATTGACACCTAGCTTTAGAAATATCTATGAATAGCAGGAAATGGGTTAGAATAATTCACCAAATAAAAGAAAAGAAAAGAAGGAAAGATATATGGCAAAAGCCACATTTTTATTAAGTTGCACATAGGGTGCCAAACTTGCCACATCACATTGCCATCATGTGATGTTTCACAACATTTTTTCTCATTTGCGGAGCTGAGGTGGGTGTGGCCTGCGCATGATACATCCACCAGTTTGACACCCCTGTGCTAGGCCATCTAACACTGCCTGTATTGCCTGAATATCTTAGAGAAGTAGTTTATAGCCCTTGCTTCAGATAACTGAGCTATGGGTCTGCTTCATCAACTTGGTTATGAGATAGATACTTGATGGCAATGTTTAAAATATATCCCACAAATGTATGGTAGGGATTTTATAATAATGTGACAAACCTAGATAACTCCGAATAAAATGTGTGTGAAAGAAATATATAAAATCAAATACATACATTGTGCAAATGTATGTAGGCCTGGGATATTTTGCAATAGTATTAAAGAAATCACCAATAAAACTAGCATCAAAACAAGCAACAATCAGTACTGTGTAATAATGATGGATATAGTACCCCTGAGTTTGCAATGCACCATCTAGTGGCTACTGTGTTCAATTGCACTTTAGTGCAGGTAATTAGTGATGGGCAGGTATGTTTGGAGACATAACCATGCCTGGAAGCAGGAAGCACAAGTGAGAAAAAGAAATGAGCAAATATAAATTGTTCTATTGTATATGTCTATCTTAGCACAATTAACACATTGATTTTGTTTCCTCACTGTCATGGTCTCTTCTTTTCTGGACTTCCTTCTTTGTAGGCTTATGTCTTTAATATGTTTTTTATAACTAACAGGTTATGTTCAACCATCCCATAAACACTTCCTCTTAGCGGCAGAAAAATAACTTTCTTATAGTAAAGATTCTTTCAAATATGAGTAATCACATTTACACTGGTGAGTTGCTAGACATTATATGTAACACATTTATCTGATTGAAAATAAGATTGTTTAAAAAATTTCTCAGCAGAAGTACGGTTTACTTAAGGAGACTGAGGAGTGGAAACAGAGCAGGTCATGGGACTCCTTCCTCTGTTATTACCATAATATCATTGCTCAAGACAACAGGGTTCCACTGCACATTACTCTGCTAGCATAGAAATGAGTTCCTGTAAGAAAACCAAAGAAGTAACTAAGAGCGCATAGGTAGTGATGGTCGTTTCCTTGGATAGAAAATTGTCCCTCCACCCAAGGTAGAAGCTTTTCTTGCACCTTGGAAAAGCCTGGATTTGACCATCCTCATGTAGTACGGACAACACTGAAATGAATTCGCACTAGACATGGCAGATGCCCTCTATAAGTGGGGCAAAACGTCTTCATTGAATTGTGACTGTGGGGCTGAAAAACAAACTATCTATGATAGGTCAAAACAGGGCCTGCAATAGAGATTTTGATGATTTTCTGGCTACGACAAATGAAGTAAAAAAATTATATTTGTAACTTGGATATACCTTTGGAATCTTCCTTTTAAGGTTTTAGACTTTATAGACTATGTTTATATATTTATATTCTTTTTAATTGAAATATGCGAATGTGCCATATGATAAACAAACAAACAAAGAAAGAAATGAATAAACAAACAAACTTAATTTCCTTTCCTATTGCAGAAGATTGGACTAAATTTTCCTTGGTCCTTCCAGTCCACAATTTTGGGATTTGCTGCCCAGTTGCAAGAAGGAGGGAGGCTTATGAGAGGAAATCTAACCATATTAGTAGTTCCTTCCATATGTTCTTGCAATACTTATGTTTTGGGGAAAATGTGGGGAAGCTTTATGCACCAGTGGCTTTCTTAGCTTTGAAAGGCAATTAGGAAGAAGTCCAGGGACAATCTCTTGTTCAATCATGCATTTGGTACTTCATGATACAAAATGGTAATGCTTGAAATCTAAATCTTCCAGTCCCAGATTTCATTCATACTTGGAAAGATTCCCTATGTAAGATTAAATCCCACCATCGTTTGGGGCAGCTGATGAAATGATCTCCACTGTTTCAAATCCAGGCACCCATTTGCTGTCCCAAATCAGTTTTGAATACCTTGTATGATTATTTGAAACAGAGATGTATCCAATTCTGCTTTGGGAAAGCAATGCTTATAGGTGTGTTAGCATAACTTCTTGTTAGCATAACTTCCTTCCTCCTATTTCTCCCTCCTTTTAAAGAAATACTTCTAGGGCTTTTGATATGTTAATATTACAAACACTTAAGATAGAACTGAGACTCAGAAGCAAACAACAATTGGAACTAAATAGCTGTACAATCCTTTGGATTAAAAGGCCCTGGTTAGTGCTAGAAAGGGACACCTCCCCAGACTAGACTGGAAGTTAAAAAAAAAAAAACCACAGAAGAAGACGGTGGCAACCCACGTACATATTGCTGCCAAGAAAACTTAAGGGACATAAATCTATATCCCACTTTTCCAAAATCAGCTATGGATTTACTCCAAGATGTGAGAAAATAAAATGTGAGAAAATAAAATCCACAGTCATTAAACACAAAGTAAATAATGATGTATTCAAAACAGGACAAGTGGATTAAAAGTCAATTAAAGTCAGTTAAAATCACAGTTAACATTCAATTGCCACCTATTTAAAACTGAACATTATGAACTTGGTTTGGGTAAATCTTACAGGCTTCGTTTTACCTGTAATGACATCATCTGTAACACAAAGCAGGACATGCCTGGATCTGTGTTTCTCAAAGTAGGAGCGTTAATACAGAAAGGATTCAGTCAAACCTCAATACAAGGAAAGTAGTTGTGATTTCAAGATCAGAACTGGTGTAGAATAAAGGTAATAAAGCAACACTGGATCAAACTAGTCCAGTGTTTTTCAGATTTGTTAAGAGTTAAAATTCCCAGAATTCTTGACACTTTCTTTAGCTTGAATATTTACATTATATTATTTAAATGGAGAAACACAATTAACCTCCAATTTTCCCACTTCTGTTACCTGCTTAGAGGCATGCTGAGTATTTTTTTCTCCATTTATCTTACCTAAAACATTAATTTGCCACCATTAATGTCATCATGTGTTTGGTTTAGTGATTTTTTTTTTCAAACTCCATTCTAGCTCCATTAAGCTTTAAGACAAGTTTTTCTATTCTTCCAAGAAAGGAAGATTGCACATCTTTAAAAGTTTTATTGTTCATTTTTAGAGAAAACAGCAGAATGAATATGAAGGCTGAAATCCAGGGCAGTATGGACACCGTGTTATTTCCCACATGTATCTATCTGCTTATGTTGCTACATGCCACATAGCAAATCTCTTGATGCTTAGGAGAATTTCAGTTGCATTTTGTATTTTAGTAAGCTACAGTTTCTCAAAATTCCCTGGAGGCTCAAGGAAGCCCTTGAACATGCCTAAAATAGCTATCCCGAGTGTGGACAAAGATTGCAAAATATTAAAATTTCTAAAAAAAAAGCAAATAACTTTTTATTATTTTTATTATCATAATACGTATTATGATAGATTTTTCCCGTTTATTTGCCTTTAAAATGTTGTTCTATTTTCTTGTTTACAGCAAAAGGGAGTTAGAGCCAAATAAGCTGTTGCAATATAGATTGATTCCTTCCTTCCTTCCTTCTTTCCTTCTTTCTTTCCTTCCTTCCTTCCTTCCTTTCCTTCCGAACAGCTGTCTAATAACTTTGACATCAATACACAGCTGAAAGCCAAATGGACTGCTGAATGCCCAGATAGAGGCAGTTACACTGATTACCCTACACAAAAGGTGCCAGGTTNATACGGCTGAAAGCCAAATGGACTGCTGAATGCCCAGATAGAGGCAGTTACACTGATTACCCTACACAAAAGGTGCCAGGTTGACTTTCCTTGCCAGCATTGGTCAAATCTAAACAGGATCTGTACCCAACATGGGTGTCTGCCAGGACTCATTGTTTAAGTGGAGTCTTGTCTCTACCCCTCAGTGTGACTGTGGTGCTCGACAAAATATCTATCATTTTGTGCCCAAATGTCCATCAAGAGCTTACAATGTCTGATTTTTTTCAACACAGACCACCCTATCATTGAATGGCTAGGTGGACTGGATATTAACATTTGAACCACTCTAAGTCCATAGTAGTCTATATTTGCCATATGCTCAATAAATAAGTCCTCCCTCCCTCTCCCTCTCCCTTTTGTGTATGTATGTGTGTGTTTATATATATCTAATGGCATATACATAACTATAATATTCTCTTTCATGCTGCTGAACAATTTTCTCACAATTTTAACTTCTTTAAGAATAAAATTTTAAAATTGCATATTACCTTGTCTTCTTACCATAGTTTCTCTGACAATGAATATAGCTAACTTGCTTGTCATTTGTACTGTGTAATATAAGTTACTTCCTACTTATAGAGATTTAAAATAGAGCCAAAAAAAGTGAATTGTGGTCCACATCCTGGAATTTTGCAAATTGATGGCAAGCTGTATGTAAGATATTTCTTATTATTGCAGGAGAAATACTGTTGGACTAATTCTCTCTACATAGGCAGAGGCTAGAATGACAAAAGCATTGTTGCCTGTCAGCAGAATCTTGTACTGTGTGAAGAAAGAGTGCAACAAAATGTAATTCTAAATGTCAACCCAATCAGTTTTGCGTCTGACCAGATACTGCCAGGAACCTGCAGCTGATCTTAACTACATGGAAATGTAGCTTTATGATGTTGCACAGTGACCCCCCAACATTTTGGGCACCGGGGACTGGTTCCGTGGAGAAAGGTTTTTCTGAGGACCAGAGGGGGTGTGGTTACGTGTACTGCTTGTGGGCTTTGCTTGCAGATGGGGCTTTGCTTGTTTGCATGGCCCAGTTTCTGGCATGCCACAGACAGGTGCCGGTCCACAGACCAGGGATTGGGGTCCCAGATGTACCATATATATGTATCTATCACACACTGCTTCTTCTCAAGCAATTCATTTGTGTCAACACTGATACTGGGTATCTCCTAGGAGGAGTCAAAAAAGTTGAGATAGCAGCTACAACCATGTGACTGAAGTTTCATCTGTTTTTTTAGTCTTGTGTTTAATTACATTGAGTTTATTGACTCCCTTCTTGTAGACATTCCTGTACTGGTATCATCATAACTGCCCACCAAAAAATATTCAAAACAAAGCACATGTGAAAAGTGATACAGCCATCAAGCCTCACTCCTTCTCTTTCTCCAAAATTTGTCTTCCATTCCCTGCTTCAAAAGTCACACAAGGTGAGTAGCAGCCTAGCCATCATGTTATCTCTTCCCACTCTATGTATTTTGTACCATGTCCTTTCCTATTTCATTGTTGATTTGAGGTGGTTGTTTTTTTTAGCACATCCTTGCTGCTCACTTTCAGAGAACTTGTTCAGTGGAATGTTAAATCCCCAAAGTGGTGCTAAGGTCCTGGGTTGGGTTGTTTGTTTGTTTGTTTGTTTGTTTTGTAAGCTGCCTAAAGTCTACTTCCTACCATCCTAAAAGAATCTGGAAAGATCAAGCAAGAGCTTATCAACTTGTACATGGACATTGTTTCAGAGAGTGTTCCTAATTGTATATGCAGGAATTCCTAGGATAATTTAGATCAACTTCACTTATATGCCAGAACTCCTGCCACAAAGAAGAATGGATCACATTATTCTCCAAAGCACCAGAGAGCAGGTCAAGAAACAAAGGTTGGAGATAATCAAAGAGAGAAGCAACCTGGAATTAAGGAGAAACTTCCTAACATTGAGGAGAATTAACCAGTGGAATAGCTTGCCTCCAGAAATCATGGGCGCTCCATCATTGGAGGTTTTTAAGAAGAGACCAGACAGTCACTTATCTGAAATGGTATAGGTGCTCCTTCTTGATCAGGGGGCTGGACTAGCTTCTATTCTATTTCTATTCTATAGATGCTCAGTTTCTCCAATCATTCGTCTCTGAATGTTTGCCATGAATTCTAAATTTCCTCTGTCTCTGAATGAAATGATCATGTGTACTTGTTTACATGTTCTTCTTATGATCTGTGATCATAAGCTGAAGGATACATTGCAGGAGTCACATGTAAGCTGCTTGAAATAATTTTTCGGTGTTGGTCATCCTAAACAAGGTCTGCTTCATGTAGAGCAACTTACCCTAGCAATATCATTCCTATTTGTCAGGTTAGTTCTCTCTCTCCCTCTTTCTCTCAAGTAGCTTAGAAATTTGAGGGCACTGGATTGGGAATAGCCAGGATAGTGTTTCATCCTACATGAAAACTATCATCACATGGGCAGTTTCTTCCTTGATGGCCACAAACATCATCAGATATTTTTATGAGTTTCCGTTAGGCCCCAAATAAAAACTCTGAATTGGCTTGTACTAGCTAGAATTGATTATCATAAGGATAAACACAACAGAAATAACTTGGATGAACTATTAAAATGTATATGCATCTGGAATGACTGCTCTAAAAAAAAAAGAAGACAGAAGGGCTTCTAGAAGAGCAAACCCTAATAACTGCTAATCAATTTTCCTTAATGTTAACAAATACTGCCTGGCATGAGCAATCTTGCCTCTAACACTAATTTCATTGTTTGCTAATAAATCCCTTTGGGTGCCAATATATTCATCTCAATAATACTAAGCCAAGTCACTGTAGGAATAAACTGTCCTTAGCAGAACATTTCCAGTGTAAACCGCATAGCAATTAGGAACAAATCCCTTTCTGGTAACACAGCAAACACAGAAAAGGCAATAAATGGATGGTTAATTGAGGACGAAACCCATATTACACTTTCCCCTTATTTTGAAGACATTTCTTCCCCCTCCCTCTGAGTGTGTGTGTGTGTGTGTGTGTGTGTGTGTGTGTTTTGGTGCAGTATAACCAATTTTATACTTTTGTTTTTAATACAATTGTCAAAAGAGATAAAATTCATGAAATCTCTTTAGTTTGAACATATTGTATTTATTGTAGTGATACCTGAGTGGCTAATATATTTTGAAAATTATGATAGGGGGTGGGTCAGATAGTTGCCATAGTCAACAGAGATCTATCTCCAGGCTATGAAAGTTGAGTTTGAATTTTTTTTTTAAAAAAGATAATTCCAATAATATGGGAGAATTGCTATCATCTACTTCTGGGAAAAAATTTCAGTGGAATTCTTACATTTCTTTCTTACTTTCTATATATGTCAGACGCACTTTCCATTGGGTGGTACCTGCCTTTGTGTCACACTCCAAAGGTGATGGAGTCAGGAATTGATTTGAGGACTGCGGGAGAGAGAGATTTTAATGTGGCCAGCATCCATTTCAAACTGGAAGAACAGCTTAATTTTTTAAGAACTTGGGTTTACAAACACCGTTCCAATTCATATATTTATTAAAAATGACCATAACATTTTTATTTTCCAAGTTTATTTATTTTTAATAATAATGTACATTTGCTGAAAAGGAGGATTATTATTTTTCAACAGATGATTTTGTCAATTGTTGTTCTTTTGTTAACTAAAACCAACCTTTTCCAAGATTCAGTTAGAGGCTTTGAGATGTTTGAATAAATTCAGTTTATTAATACCAATAGATATCAATAGTAGACATTTATAATGTATACATTCTACATATTATAAAAGGAAGGAAGGAAGGAAGGGAGCTACAAAGAAAGCTGAGTAAATTGGGAATATGGAGTATGATCTGTTGCTGCCAAAAACAGGGGACAGGGCAGAAAATTGTGTAGCCACAGCAGGGACTCTTTGTTAGGACTAAAAATCCTTCTCCACATTTTTCTGGCTGCTAAAATTCAACCAGGAATTACCCAGAAACTTTAATGTAACTCTTGATGCTCATATGGGTTACAATTTTTAATGGAAAACAACAATAGAGATAGAATTCAGGTTAGCATAAAAACTTTCTGCATCCCTTTTGCAGTGTGTCAAGAACAGTGTGTCATGCAGCTCTATATCGAGAAAACATCCCTCTGTGAAACTTAGAATGATTGTAACTATCCAGACAAAACTAGCAATTACCTATTAGTGCAGCAAGCAAGCGGTAAGGTGTAACTACCAATTGTCCCCCAAGGACCAAAACCTTATATCAGCAATGAAGGACAACAATAAGGCATGAAGTGACATTTGCTGAGCCTATTCGTTTGGTTTTCTTTGAGTTTCTGAAACTAATTTTTCAGTTATCAATATGTGATACTTGATGGTTTCCGAGCTGAGTGTAACTAGTTGAGAAAAATCTAAGCTAGGTTATTTTACTGCAAAAGCAGTAAAAAAGTTTTCTACAGGTCCTTTGTGAACTTATTTTCTTAGGGAAAACAAAATCACATACCCTTTTAAAAAAACATACATTTTATATATTATAGTGATACCCATGTGTCCCGATCTATGTAATCCTTATTGTTTCAGGCATTTTTGGCAGATAAGTAAATATACTAAACCTTTTTGCCAACTCATTATACAAAGGCGACACACAAACAGTACAAATGGATGGAAAAATAGAAAAAGCTTATAATGTATCTGCTAGATCTGAGCTGCAAAAATCCAATTAATTAATCCAATTGCTTCTAGAAGGCAACAAAAAGATATCGCTCTGTTGGATTTTTGCAATTCATGATCTGGTCGTTTATACTGTATCATACTTGTTGGTGAACATCAGCTTTGGGGATTTCCGTTTATACGTCAAAATGTGCAGGAGAGGAAAATTGATTATAAAGTTATGTTCTGGAGAGATGGAGATAACTGAAGTTACTTACATTAAGTCAGGTTACTTAGTTTATATTCTTATTGCTGATTGACAGATACTATTAAATACACAATGACAGCATCTTTCTATGAGAGAGAGAATCATTTATATGCTACTAACAACACGTTCTGGAATATTTTATTTACAACTTTTGAGAAGGAGAAGTGGCAGATTTCGGCTCACTGGTGCCCTAAGCACTGACAAATCTTGGTGCCCCCTCTCCTTTGTACATAGCGTACAAATGAAGCCATATTCTCAACTTTGGGCCTGGTGACCTTTGAGCCTGGTGTCCTAAGCACGTACTTAGTCTGCATAATGGTTAATATACCACTGTGAAGGAGACATGTTTCCATACTGTCATGGTTTCCAGTGCCAGGCAACTTTGTTATCATTGATCTCAAGATATTATCAGCCAAACATTTCTTACAAATTGTCCAACAAAAGTACACGAAGAATGATATCCGGTCCACTTCCTACCTGCTTCACCTATGTCTTCAGTTCACCTCGGGTGCATTTTATCCATGTGTGTGCTTGCTATTTATAAAGTAAGAAATAGAAGCTGGTCAAGGATATGGACCACTGTGAAGAGAGGAAAGAGACTGACTAAATACCAGGAGCTGATCACAAGGCTCCAATAAGATTCTGCAAGATTCAGGATACAGGAGAGATATTAAGACTTTGATTACATCATAGTTCAATAAACAAACGTGGGAGATGGTGTGGGATCACACAATGTTGAACTGGTTTTGGAGTGATGGGAAGAAGTGCACAGAAAACATATGCACATGTACACAAGAAGGAAAGTGGAATCAACAAGGAATAATCAAATAATTCTAAGAGTCACAAGCAGAGCCAGCATAAGTCTGAAAAGACTTCCCCAATACTATCATTCTCAGTCACTGGGTTTATTGACCACACTTATAGTCCTAAACATAACTGAAGGTTACAAGATTGAAGAAAATGTATTGAGGCTAAAATGTTGTTTCAAGCCTGAAAACTTTCTCCGCTGAATTACAGTAAGTGGCACGCTGTTTAATTTCACAATACACCTGGACAAATTGTTGAGCATTCTAATAGATGTACATACTTTTAAATCAAGATAGCTGCTTAGTTACAGAATTATTGTTATTATTTGGGATTGATAAAGTCTTAAATAGTGATGCTTTCTTTAGAAGAGCAAGAAGGGAGAAACTGATTAAAAAAACAATTTTTGATAAAAATAGTTCAAGAGGAAAAATAACTGCTGTGAAGATTTGCTTTCTGATGAATAGTATTTTCAGGAAAACTGGGGACAGGTGGACTTTTCATGGTATTCAAATAAACTCCTGTACAATTTGCTTATTTTATTAGGATGCGGGCTCCAGATATAGATGCTACTGTTGAGGATGAATGGGATCAACTATTGTTTATTATTATTATTATGGTTAATTGCTCAGTCAGACATTCAGACTGAATTTGGCAATTTTATTATAGGTTAAAGATAGGTGATTTGTCACATAATCAACCAGACATTTAGACCGGGTTTGATCTTTTTATCCATCTAACAAGTCCTAGAGGGCGTTAGGAGCAATACAATCACACCAGGACTTAATTACCATGATCAAGTCATAGCAACTTCAAAACCACTTCTTGCAGACCCAGGTGGATGATATCCAAGAGATTCCACCCGCTACCGTAATCCTGTTTTTGACATAGGAAGGGCCATTGAAGCACAAAGGCAGAATTGTGGTTCTTTTACCTTTGAGAGAAAAGGTTTTGCAGCTTTGCCTTGATAACCAGAGAGTGGAACGCAAACATTGCATAAGAGACTTTTGGTAGCCTAAAATGGCAGTGGATGTCAAGGACTACATAGTATCTTGTCACATCCGCAGAAGGGCTAAATCCACCATCAGAAGCCAGTGGGCCTCCCTCCCCCATTCCCCACCAAGTCTTTTGGCATATAGTCTTTCCAGATTTTATTACTGATTTACCTCCAGTCAATGGCTACATGTTCATACCAGTTGTAGTGGACCTGTTTGCCAAGATGGCTCACTTCACCCTTTGTACAAGGTGGCCCACTGCCAGGGAAACAGCTTAACAATTTTGGGATCATGTCTTTTGTCACAGAGGCAGTGTTCCAACTTTTAAATGTCCAGGATAATCCGAATAAAGGCCCATTGTGGGCCACATAGAAGAAATCCTGAGGACCTCATCACATGTCCATTCTAGACAGGGGCCAAAGTTACAGTTGGAGCACTAACAAATCCTCAAGTAAAAAAGCTAAGTTCCTTCTGGAACACTACAGTCCATTAGTCACCTGCTAACCCTACAATGTAGACCAAATCAGGAAACTGACACCATAAGAAGACTAGAACTATATTAGTCTTTATTGAGATGTGTTATAGTGTAGATTTGCCTCAGTTTTCCCTTCCTTCCCACTTATGCCTGAGGGAGCCTGAGTCTTTCTCTAATACTTTTCCAGCTTCCTGCAATTGTTGTCTTAACAGTTTTTGGATTGCTTTTCCATGGTCAACTCCATGGCTCCCTACACCATCTGGGCAGAGCCTACCTAATAGGTCCTCCTCCCTTCTCTGCATACATACATTTGGTAACCTGGTGTTCAAGAATCACTAGCAGTCAACCAAACCCATTCATTATCTTCAGTTCCCAACACCCCCCCCCTCCATTTCCTCCATTCCGGTTGCCAAGCAATCACACTGGCTGAGTCTATCACAATGGACCCAATCTACTCTAGATACTGCCAATCGTTTGACAGCAAGAGACAAAGATGAAATCAAAAGTAGGAAGTTGGCAGAGATCAGGCAAAGCCGATGTAATAGTAGTAGCCTGACTCATGCATAGAGTAAAAAAAACCCTGTGACTGTAGGGCTGTAGGTTAAAAACAAACAGTCCCTGACAAAGGTGGTATTCAGCAGGTTCTGACCAGTTCTGGAGAACCGGTAGTGGAAATTTTGAGTCGTTTGGAGAACTAGCAAATACCACCTCTGACTGGAGATTTTACTATATCCTTTCCTTGCCATGCCCACCAAGCCACACCTACAGAACCAGTAGTAAAAAAAATTGAATCCCACTACTGGTCCCTGAACTAGGGAACCAAATCCCTCCACACAAATCTTGCAGAGATCCAAACAGATTCTGAAAGTAAATACTTTCAACGACCACAGCTCTTGTTCTTACCACTGATTTGGTTGGTTTGTGGTAGTCAGTGGATGAGTTAAATTCCTTCTCCTATTAGCATGATCTGTGCAAGAATTGAGACAATACATCTATTCAGAAACATGGAACAGGAGAGATTACTAGCTCAGCAAGCTCAGTTTACTGCATTTCAAAATAAGTGAAGCAATATTGAATGCTATCCAAAAAGGGAAAAATCTCAGTCCATGATCATTTAACTGCAACAGGACTTGGAGTGTTTCAAACCTTTTCTTGTCTGTTTTGATATCTTTTCTGTGTAATGAGGGGGCACTCCCAATATTTGTCACTAACTGCTCCCCTCATGCAGCCATATTATGACTATGTCCATGGTACTCAATTTCCAAATGTATCCTCAGGCCTGAAAGTTTGAAGCCTTCTGATATTTCTTTTCCATTGGTATGTAAAATACGAAATATTAACTGTATGAATAATGGCATTCTATTACTTAGCAGAAACCTTTCTTTCATTCTTCAACTGATTGGCACAATTTTCATTTCTTGGACAGCCCTCTTGGGCTGCTGCTAAACATACTGTAAGTTATCCTGCAGAGTTGGTCTCATTTCACCAGTGGCTAAAGCAATTCTTGTAAATAGCTTGCAAAATGATTTAGGATCCTCTGGGATGAGAGGCGTGATAAAAATGTGTAAAAATTATTATTACCATAAAAAATGGTGTGGTAGGAAGCAGAGAAGGAGTTAGGTGACTATCTTATGCTAATGAAACGCCTGTTTTATCCTTATTGCACTGGAAACTGTGGAAGAAGAGTTTACCATGTGAAAATACAACACAGAAATAAGAACCAGAGGTCAGGGAAATATGCAATGATCAGAGGATTAAGTGTTGATGTTCAGCTGAAATACTTCAAGGGATAGGGTGATGATGATGTTTCTAAACCCACTTTTTACCAGGGGAACTTGGTTTCTCCAAGTTTTCTAAAGCACTAGAGCAAAACTATGTTATTGTTTGATGTACCTTATTGTAAAAAGAGAAAAACTTGATTAGAAGGGCACAGTATGTTTTTATGAATAGCTACATTTAGCTTTTCAGTGACATACCAAAGACCACGTTCCAGATCTCTGGAAGTTTTCCCCAAAGATGTTTGAGATGTATATGACTTATGGTTTTGTGAATTTTTTTTCTTTTTTTCTTATTCATATCCATTTAATGTATTCATAACCATGTTTATACTTATACTATTATCTAATAGTCGCTTGACAAAATAAAATAAATAAACCTGAAGTAGAAAATGCAGAACTATCTATTTTTTATTAAGAAAATATATATGGCCATCTTATTCATTTTCAATGACTCTGAGCTGCTTACAAAGATAATTATCCACTTCCACTAACTCATGCAGGAACAAAGAATCATGTCCCCTAACTCTCACTAAAGTGGGTAACAACACTTTAAACACTAGGCATGCTTTATTTATATTAAATACTCTTAACCAGGAGAACCCCCATATGCAACGGGAAATGGTACAGTCCAGGGTCAGAACTAAAGCAGGAATCTAAAAATATTCTGCAAAGTAAAATAGAAAAGAAAACTAATTCTTACCTTTGTTCTCTTGCATTAAGTTTGGCTATTGAGATCAGAGCTAAGACCTGGAATCACAAAGCTCCCATTATTCTTTGCACTATAGAAATGAAAAGATTTGCACTTATGCAAATACTAAGAATAATACTTTGAAAGAGCATTCTGCTAGATAAATGCGTTTTTCAATGTACTGTTTAATTATGGGTATGCTTGATTTAACACAGTACCAAAATGAAAAAAAAAAACCTGCAAAAGTACTAAAATCTACAGGAGGTACAATATTGCTATATTATATGCAAAAGCTTTTTAAGATTCTGACTCTGGAGAAACTTTATTGAAAACCATTCTTATTTATCTAAAGGGCTTAGTGTTACCTTTGGAGGATACAGGTGCATTAATAAAAAGAGAGCAAGCACTTCCAAAAGACACTTCAGCAAATAATAAAATATCATAGCAATCACAGATAAGGCCAACCTGGTGTGTATACAATCACCCATTAAACACGGATTAATGATCAGGAAAGTCTTAGTTTCCTCTTAGCTGCACCCTCATGGATTCTTGGTGTTGCAATAAAAGAGTGAATGGTTGGGAGGGAGATACAGGTAGTCTTCGAGTTACGATCATAATTGAGCCCAAAATTTATGTTGCTAAGTGAAACATTTGTCATGTGAGTTTTGCCCCACTTTTACTACTTTGTTCTGGCTTTTTTTTTGAAATTGTTTAGGAATCATTGAGTCTGTTAAATTAGTAATGTCGTTGTTAAGTGAATCTGGGTTCCCTATCGGCTTTGCTTGTCAGAAGGTCACAAAAGGGGATCACATGACCCAGAAACATTGCAACCATCATAAATATGAACCAATTACCAAGCATCTGAATTTTGATCATGTGACCATGGTACAATGGCACAATTTTGATCAAGTTACAATGGTTTGTAAGTGTGAAAAGGGTCATAAATCACTTTTTTTCAGTGCCATTATAACTTTGAATGGTCATTAATGAACTGTTGTAAGTTAAAGATTACCTGTAAAAACTTTATTGTATAAAATAGGTTTCTCTCTCCGGCTTCTTAGACATTTAGGTGCCAAGGTGTCACCTTTTGCTTAGTACCTAGGATAGAATACTGATTCAAAAGTGATCCCACCCCCTACTGGAAGCGCAGTGGAGGCACAGTGGTTAGAGTGTAGTCCTGCAGGCTATTTCTGCTCACCACCGGCTACCTGCAATTTGGTAGTTCAAATCTCACCAGGCTCAAGGTTGACTCCACTTTCCATCCTTCCGAAGTCAGTAAAATAAGGACCCAGATTGTTGGGGGGCAATATGCTGACTCTGTAAATCAATTAGAGAGGGCTGCAAAGCATTGCGAAGCAGTATATAAGTCTAAGAATAGAATAGAATGACAGAGTTGGAAGGGACCTTGGAGGTCTTCTAGTCAGGAGGCTAGTCTAGGCAGGAAACCCTACATCACTTCTGACAAATGATTGTCTAATCTCTTCTTAAAAATTTCCAGTGTTGGAACATTTACAACTTCTGGAGGCAAGTTGTTCCATTGACTAATTGTTCTAACTGCCAGGAAATTTCTCCTTAGTGCTATTTCTAGAGTGCTATGGCTACCGTCCAATAAGGTCTTACTAATCAGATGGAGATGGTCTTGTTTTATGCAGTGGAATCTCATAATGATGGCTTGGAATATTCATGCTAGCGTTGCCATGTCTGGAATAACATCATATTAAATCCATACTACATCTTAACATATACAGGATATATGTCATCTCTCAGATAGTTACTTCCAACATATATGGTAAGATGTATGGATTTTATTTTAGTCCATTCAAGATCATGGTGGTCTTTAAGGAAGAGGATTTGGACAAAATGATGTCCATGGAGAAACTTGTGTGAAAGACTACAACAAACGCAGTTTCCTAGGAAGGAGGAAGCACCTTCCAGAAAGGGGCAGACAAGAGGTAGCACATTTGGGAGCTGGAAAGTACACAGAGGAAGAGTGTAAGGATAGCCACTCCCTAGAATCTTTGGGATGAGAATAGTAAGGATTTAGTCTGGCAAGATTCTGCCTGTTGTGCGTAGACAAATAAAGGACTGCAATTTAGGGAATTGCTGTTCATAGTCCTTGGGCTTAACCTGGCAAAGATTTTATATATGTTCCTAGGTCATAGTCAGATTAATTTCTATTGAGATTTAAACTTAGAGCTTCTCTGTAAGAATGGGCGCTCTATTAGAATGGCTGCTCCCTGAAAGCTAATGATTTTCAACGGATACCAGAAGACTCTGGTGAATGTTTTAACTTGTATGGACGGAATCCATTGAAGTCACGGTCACTCTGTAGAATAAGAAAATTACCTGGGCAGTCACCACAATAATTTCTAAATATTCTCTGCCACTTTGGAACAAAAGATATTTTTTTTAGTTCCGTCTGAGTCAGAATTTAGGTCTCCATTTGCTACCAAACTGCCTTGGTTGTCTGTGAAATCATCTTTGCTAGGAAAGAAACATGAGGAGAGTAAAGCTACTGATATTTTTGGACTACTCACCAGCTTTCAGCTAAATATCAACAATATTTAGCCTGTTCTGGAAGGGATTGTACTTTGCACAAATAATCCAATCTACAGATTGGTAGTGCTTCTATAATTCCTCTTTCGCACTACAGACAAATGTTATTTGTGGCCCAAAGCTTCTTCTATTTGTCTAAGGTGGTATGACAGCTACAATCCTACCTGGATAAATGTAACCAGTGCTTGTGCAAATGATATAGGAGTGCTGGTAGGCAACCAGCTGAATATGAACAAAGAGGAATGCAGCACCTACAATGGCCAATGCAATATTGGGCTGCATTAGCAGAGCATTGCCTCCAGATCAAAGGATATAATCATTTCATTATGCTTTGCATTAATTAGACTGTACACTTCTGGCAAAGGATAATGGAGAAGATACCTTGGTTAAGATGGAAGCTGCCCAGACCACAATGTCATCAGAAATCCAAGCCCTATGACAAGCATTATAAAGCTAGCCAACTTGTAAAGCTAAACATAAGGTGAGGTATGATAACTATCTGCAGATATTGAAAAGGCTGTCACACACAAGGGGGCAGCCCTGTACTCTGCTAAAAATAACAGCAAGACAAGGACCATTGTGCTGAAATTAAAAGAAATTAATACTAAATATAAAAGCAAATTTCAGGTGAAAAGAAGCATTCTGCAGTGGAATGTTCTCCCTAGAATAGTGGCAAACTTCTCCCCACACAAGACTTTCAATCCAGTTGGATGGTCACTTGTCTGGAATAGCTTAGTAGATTCTTACACTGAGGAAAGAGCTGGCCTAGATGACTTGGAAACCTTCCAATTCTTTCCAGACACCAAGTTCAGTTCTGAACCTACTTCAAGATGTTAGTATTAATCATGGACTTCATGGCCAAGACTGCCTTATATGACCGGAACGCCTCTTGCCTTATGCATCCATCTATACACTAAAGTCCCTCTTAAAGTTTTAGATTGTCTTCCCATGCTGAGGTGCAAAGAGTAGGAACACAGGGGTGAGCATCCTTAGTTAAAGTCTCCCCCCCCTACATAAGATGTAGTACAAATAATATCATCGAGTGATTATATGAGTTTGTGCGACAGAAATCTGGTAGCCCTAACTGGAATTAATATTTGACATTTTCTGTTAGTTTGGGTGTGATACTAATGGTATACACCGTATATATTTACACATATGTCCCAAGCTATAATGTACTTTGTTGTGCTTTGGTTTTGTATGTTGTACAAAGACAGTTGTTTATAAACTATGGTTTATGGCTTAGTACCCTGTGAAAACCCAGCTAATTGTGATTTATTCATTAAGCTTCAATTAAATAAAGCACAGCTTAGAATAATATATGGGACAAGTGGAAAAGGTTCATTCTCAGTTTGAAAAAGTAGTTTCATTTCATTCTGAGTGTTGCATATCTTTCATTCTCAGCTGCTAGGATGACAAAACCAAAGCAATGTGGATAGAAATGAAAGGATTTGAACAACCGTGAAATACTGTCTGACATAAGAGCCAAGAGAATACCATCATTCTTAGGGTTTACATGGCTACTGACTCTCAACATTATAAGGCTGACTCAGTATAAACCCATGCATGTTAAAAAAAAACCTTTAAGAACCAGTCATGTTTTGGGAGTACAAAGAATTACAATACCAGTCTAAAAGGACACATACATTAAAACTTTTGATTTACATTTTCATCCAAAGCTGGGCACTTACCCATTGTCAGAAAGACAGCCTGCAACAGCCCCAGGTACAGAAATCTTACTGGGGAATCAATGGATATCCCAGAGATCTGGAAATATCCAATGTTTAGTTTTGCTGTTAACCTAATATCACATCTGAAAATAAAATTAAATAAGGAAATTCATATCCTTATAAATCAGTAGGATAAAAAGACAGGCATTGAAGACCTTCTGCAGTTTGCCTGCTAGTACAATGGTTTGCTTCTCTGAAGTTAGCAGTAAAGTAAAGATTGAGTTGGGCACTTGCACCAGGACTGACAAACTGCCAACTTATTAAGAAAACTGCTATATGATGGCTGGCGAGTCATGGAACTGAATATGACCTCTAGTGATGCTTTCCTTTGATTGTACGGTATCACATCCACTCGTGTTTCGGAACTATATAAAATTCCACAGTGACTTCATTCAAAACCTACCAAATAAACACATATGCAATGCCTTAGAATAAGATATTTTCTATTAATAAAAATAAGTTTTTGTTAAAAAAATCAAGCTTTTTATAGTATGTGCCACACCACGGGCATTAATCAAACAGGTGGTAAGGAAGGAGACATACTCAGACATAAAGCAAGTTGTGTAGAAAAAACACAGGGTCAGTCAAAAAGGACACAAATGTCTACATACCAACAAAGTATGAGAAATAAACAGGATGAACTAGTGGGATTTAAATTAGCTGAAAGAAACAGACGTGATAAAAGAGGAGGTGCAATTGTGCTCTATATAAAAAATAACTAACCTCTAAAGAAATAAGCAGAATAATGCTGAAAACAGTGTTGTATGCATTTGGTTCAATATAAAAGGAAAAAAGAATGACATTGCCATAGATGTATACCAGGGGTCCCCAACCACTGGGCCCTGGACCAGTACCGGTCCATGGATCATTTTGTACTGGGCTGCAAAGAATGAATAATCGTGATTAAAATATATATAAAAATATGTTTTTAGTAAAGAAATAGTAAAGAAGCCCTTTACTATTGGGGAAGAATTGATTTTGCCGGTCCTTGAAAAAGTGTTCCTGCGTGAAACTGGTCCCTGGTACAAAAAGGGTTGGGGACCACTGGTGTATACGACAGGCCACCCAACCAAACCGAGAAATTAGATGGACTTTTTGCTAGTTTACGAAGGTATGGTAGGAAGCACATCACAATAGTAATGGGGGACTTTAAATAATCTGACAGCAACATGGAGAAAAACTCTGCATCTAGAGGAAGATCAAACAAATTCCTGACAAACCTCGCAGAAAACTTTGTCTTTCAAAAAGGTAAATAAGGGAACTAGAGGGTCAGCCTGGACTTTCTGGACTTAATTCTCACAAACAGAGATAAAATGTTAGAAGGCATTGAAGTTACAGGAACTCTGAAGGGGACTGACCATGCAGTATATGGCAATTCAACAGTATGCAAGCACAAGCAATAGAAAGAAGTCAAAGAGTATACAGTCTCCTAAACTAGGCTTTAAGAGAGTTAATATCAATAAACTTAGCGAGAGTTTGGGAAGGATTCAATGGATGAGAATCCTCAAGGAAAAAACAATCAAAGAAGCTTGGGAAATTTTGAAAAGCGAGATTATAAAAAAAGCCCAGCACAAATCCAATGAAGAAGAAAAATAAGAGATCTGAAAAGAAATCAGCAGGGATGCACAAAGACCTCTCTGACAAACTGAAAGACAAAAAGGACAAGTATAGAAAATGGAAAGAGGGGCACATAACTAAGGCAGAATATCAGCAACTATAGCCCAAACCTGCAAAACATCAGGAAATCTAAGGCTCAGAATGAACTAAGGCTTGCAACAAAGTCAAAAATAAAAAAGAAAGCTGCTTTCAACATGTAAAAAACTAGAAAAAACGTCAAGGGAAATAATTGATACATTAATGGGAGAAAATGGCAAGAAGGTGGTGAGCAGTAGGGACAACGGGGAACTGCTTAACTCATTTTTTGCATTTGTCTTTTGTGTAAAGGAAAAAACAGTCTGACTTATCAAAAAAAAACACCTTGTAAAACGCAGAATAGGAATGCAAGTCAAAATAAGCAAGAAAATGGTGAGATAACACATATCCATGATGAGTTTAAATCACCAGGACAAGATGGATTAGACTCCAAGGTTTTGAAAGAACTGGCTCACCACTGATAACGGTATTCCAATATTTGAGGTGTTGCCACAAAGAGGAGATCAAATTATTCTCCAAAGCACCAAAGGGCAAGGCAAGAAACAATGGTTAGAAATTGATCAAAGAGAGAAGCAATCTGGAATTAAGGAGAACCTTCCTAACAGTGAGGACAATTAACCAGTGGAACAGCTTGCCTCCAGAAATAATGGGTGCTCCATCACTGGAGGTTTTTAAGAAGAGACTGGACAGCCACTTATCTGAAATGATATAGGTTCTCCTGCTTGAGCAGGGGGCTGGACTAGAAGACCTCCAAGGTCCCTTCCAGCCAGAGGTGGGATTCAAATTTTTTAACAACCAGTTCTGTGGGCATGGTTTAGTGGGCATGGCTTGATGGTCATGTGAGTGGCTGGGCATGGCCAACTCAATGTCACTCACATCAAGGCACACATCTCCTCACCTGGCCTCTCATGACTGTGGGGATGCTGCAACAGTCGTGTGAGAAATGGTTGAAAGTCACTTTTTTCAGTGCCATTGTAACTTTGAATGGTCACTCCACACAAGCAAAGTACCAGCAAAGGAGGGGAAAAAAAACTCCACAGAAGTTCCAGAGACAGGAAGTCTAGTCCTGCCAAGAACATAATAAGTGTTAATGGAGAGGCAGTTTCTGTAAGCAATCCCAGAATGTTTTCTTCCTGCCTTCCTTGCAGGATTAGGCCAGTAATTTCTTCCAACAACAGGTTCTCCGAACTGCTTAAAATGTTAACAACCTGTTCTAGCGAACAGGTGCCAACTGGTAGAATCCCACCCCTGCTTCCAGCTCTATTCTATTCTATTCTATCCTATTCTATTCTATTCTATCCTATTCTATTCATTTCATTTCTATTCATTTCTATTTCTATTCTATTCTGAAGGATCTTTCAAAGATCCTGGAGCACCAAGTAAATTCATAGATGAGTGAAAAGGGGATGGTATAGTTTCCATCTTCAAAAAAACAAACAAACAGTAGGGGGGGGAAACAGATCCAGGAAACTGCAGATTTATCAGCACGACATCAATACTGGGAAAATTCTGGAAAAGATAATCAAGCAACAAATCTGCAAACACCTAGAGGCAAATAAAGTCATAACCAGAAGCCAACATGGGTTTGTCAAAAACAGATCATGCCAGGCAAATCTTATCCCATCAAGCCACACCACACCCACCACACCCACAGAACCGGTAGTAAAAATTTTTGAATCCCACCACTGTTTTGTATGCCAAACATTTAGGTGTTCTTTCTCTTCTGTGTGCCTTTAACCTCATTTCTTCTTTACAGAGATAATTTCTTATTGAAGTGAATGGGAATAAGACTTGTTTTTCCACTTGCCCTTTTTTTCTCTTCCATAGTAATTAAGTCTTAAGGTTCAGTAAGAAAAAGGATTCCCTAAATGTATGAAATATTTCAAAGATAAGTCAATATTCTCAGTGATCTCAGCTCAATGGTAATTTCACAGATCCACACACTCTTAATGATTCTCAAGACCATGACAGGATGATCTGAAAATTTTTTCAAGCAGAGATTAAATTTTGGATGGAGACTAGGAAACCATTACAGATGAGATAGATAGGTGTCTACAAAACAGTTTTAGCTCTGAATCTGAGCAGAGATTAATATTGCAGCAATACATGACATTGGAAATTTCATGCTTTAGAAGATGCTGGAATGTAAATCAGATTTGTATACTGAATGGTGGTCTTGACCTTGGATCCAGGATTACAAGCAGAATGCAACATATAAAATATTTCCAACACATAATATAAACTAAATATGGATGCTTTAATAGTTATTTCAAATGTGCTGCTGTTTGTACCATGCAGGATAATGAAGATGTTCATTCCTAATCTTTTTATAGCAAAAATGATGGCTCATGACTGAAAATGAGAATCATGCCACCTGCAAGAGGTGGCTTTTGAAATTTCTTAGAACTGCATGTAACTGCATGAACCATCAAATGGACAGACACTGAGGCCATGTGACTTTTCAAGAAATAATAACCATTCATGTTTTTGATGGAACTAGCATTGTACTCCGAGAGGCAGAATGTTTCATTCCGCCGCCCCCCCCCAGTGTAATTAAAACACAGCAGCACTTCAATTCTTTCTGCAGTCATATAGCTGGTCTGACTGTGCAGAACGGAAGTGATAATTGGCTGTAAATTAACATACATGTATAGCAGCTGCAGGAGAGGAAGGCTGTTTTTACTAAGATACCTCAAGTACCGTAGGCTGTCTTCTTCATGATAAAAACTGACAAAATGCTAAGACTGTCCTGGGAGGTCTTAGTGTGGGTGCCACAAATTATGGCTTGTCATTTGTGGGTAGCCTTCTTTTTGATGGTTGCTTGCTCACCAGAATTTCATCTTCAGTGCAAGTGTTTCTTAACCTCAGAAACATTAGGATGTGTGAACTTCAACTTTCAGAATTCCCAAACCAGCATGAAATCCACACATCTTAAAGTTGCTGAGATTGAAAAAGAAATGAATCAGTGAGTACCTGATTAACTTTTAAATTCTTCCTTTTCCCCCCACTTTTTAAAAAAACTGCTTTAGAATGTAGAAAGAGGAAAAAAAGATATAAAAAATAAAAAATCTAAAAACAGAAAAGAGACAAAAATTTCTGCATGTGTAACTATTTTACTGTTTTAATAAAAGTTATGGCTTGTCACACAGTTGGCCGGATTTTTACATTGGATTTGGCATTTCTGTCCACTTACCAAGTCTTTCCCAAGAATCTGGAATAGGCAAGTATTGCTTGATGGTGTTAAAATTATCATTGCAGGATGTAAGCTGTTTCAAGCCAAGCTGCCTTTTGCAATTGACTGATGGTGATTTTTGTCAATGCTGATAAATCTTGAAGTGGAGCCCCAGGTGGTTTGGAATTGCAGCCAAGGCACCTATTACCACTACTACTACCACCACTACCACTATTACTACTATTTGCTACAATCATGTTTGGTAAATCCATAGTTCATGTGTACTATAAAACAGTGGTCACCAACCAGTGGGACACGGCCCACTGGTGGTCCATGAGAAAAGTTTGGTGGTCTGCAGAGAAATGTCACCCCCAGAGCACCCCCCCTATGCAATTAATCCAGGCTGTGCAAGAACACAAGGTTGCACTGCCCACGTGGCCCGTGGGAATCCTCCCCACGCACTCACTCCTTACCTGGCAAACTTGCCTGCTAAGTTGCTATTTTTCCTTTTTCCGACCATCAGCTGTTCTGTTGTGCCAGGAAATTTAGATTAGCTAGAAAGCAGGAAATCTTTAGATTTCTTGCTTTCTAGCTAATCTTTAGATCTTCAGTTCTGCTTTAAAGCAGAGACTAACCTTCCTTAGGACTGAAGCAATGCAGACTCAGCTAGCTGATGGCAGAAAACAGATCTCTAAGTGAATCTGTGATTCAGTGAGCAACTCAATCTGCCTACCTGCTTTATCGGCTTTTGGGTAAAAATTGCTCTTTTTTTAATAAAAAATTCAATATTTATATACATGGTGTGTTGTGAGTTAATTTTGTGAGTCTGCTTGCTAGCAAATTTTATGTAACAGACTCAGATAGCCGATGGCCGAAACATAGATCTCTAAGTGAATCAGTGATTCTATGAGCAACTGCCTGCCTGCTTTGCCTGATTTTGGATAAAAGGTGTTCTTTTTTTTAATAAAAAAATCAATATTTAGATAAATATTTATAATATTTACATACAAGCCATACCCAGCCAGTTACATGACCAGCAAGCCACATCCACAAATTAGGCCATGCCCAAGAACCAGTTAAGAAATTTGAATCCCATCCCTGTGTGTTTGTTTGTGTGTGTGTATGAGAAAGAGGGAGGGAGAGAGGGAGGTTAGATCAGATCTCTCTCTCTCCCACCAACATCAGCAAGACACCATCAGTAAAAATTCATATTAGTGTCCCTGGGATTTAAAATTATGAGTTTGGTGGTCCCTGAGGTCAAAAAGGTTGGCGACCCCTGCTATAAAAGTCCAAATTTCTGGTATATAATTCAAATCACACTCGTATTATTAAATCACCCTTCAGAAAAGCTTAATAACAAACACTTGGATAGTAAACAAAAATTGAATCCTTTTAAAACAGTCTTTGAGGTGTCCCATAAACATTGCTAAAAATGTTTTACTAAAGTAGTCTCTTTTTTATCATAGGAAATCAAGGTAAAGCAGCTTGTGTTCACAGTTCTTTGGATGGACAGAACTTCATGTCAGATGGGGAACAAAGTGTCCCTTCTTTCAGATATTGAAACCACATCTTCATGAGAATGACGTCCATGCTGTGAATTACAAAGTAGACTCAAGATTTTTCCCATTCACTCTGTGGATATAGAAAAGTTCTGATCTTTTTAGAACAAATACAGAAATTGGGTACCAGAAATAGGAAAAAAACTAGTGTTGTTCTTCTGAGCCTATGATTAAAGGTTGCAATCTACAATAAACTGGAAAAACCAGAAAAGCAAGCAAGGTATTTTTCTTTCATAAATAGGCTTTTCTCTAAGGGACTGGTAAATAAGTCTAGCCAGGAAACTACATTAGAAGCTTGATCTTTATTTTTCTGTTTAATGCTAGTTAAACTTTACAACTTATTGTTTTTATTTCTCTGTATAAGGTCGGTATGTAAGGTTCAGTTTATGTCAGCGTCATGAGATAGACTAGACAGGAAACATGGCCATAATTCTGCTTTATTGTAAGGTTACATTAACAGACACTTGCAAGTCTGAAAATACTTCCTTCCCCCACCTTTACTGCCCAAGAAATTGGGGGCTGATAATCTCTTTTGATCCACCTGCCCCATCCACGTTCCTGCTGTGAGCTAAGTTGACTTTTGGTTTGACCATTTCTTTGGTTGCATTTCTTTGCCCTGTCTCCCAAGGTCATTGCCACATACCATTACAGTCTGTTTATATTTCAGAATGTGTAAAAGATAAAGGCTTCCTTGTCTAGCCATATCCAATTCTAGGGCACTGTGCTCATCTCAGTTTTTTGGCTGAGGGAGCCAGTGTTGTCTGAAAACATTTTGGTCTTCAACATGGTATAGCCATGTTGGTCATGTGGCCAACATGGCTATACGCCAAAGGCACATGGAACCCTGTTATTTTCCCACTGAAGTGGTACCTTATTTATTTACTTACATTTGCATACTTTCAAACTGCTAAGTGGGCAGGAGCTAGGGCAAGGAACAAGAGCTCATCCCATTGCGCAATGCTTGGGTCTTGAACTCAAGCTATCAGCTCTCAGAATCTTTAACCACTGAGCCATAGTGTCCCTATCAGAATATGTAGGAATATCTAAACATTGGAATTCTCCACCCTGTCTATTGACAGGAGTCAACCTAGTGGCAGCTTCTGATCTGTTTGAAGCATTACACTGCTTCCGTATTCCCTTCCTTCTGTTCTGTTCTTTCTGTTCTATTCTATTCTATTCACTCTACCATCTACAGTGTACTCTGTGAATCATTAGGAAGGGGCTGTCTTCACCCTCTTTCTCACACATATAAGAACTGAGTTGCGTCTTATTTCTAATATGTGTGAGAAAGAGGGTGAAGACAGCCCCTTCCTAATGATTCACAGAGTACACTGTAGATGGTAGAGTGAATAGAATAGAATAGAATAGAATAGAATAGAACAGAAAGAACAGAACAGAATACTTTATTGGCCAAGTGTGATTGGACACACAAGGAATTTGTCTTGGTGTAAATACTCTCAGTATACATAAAAATACATTCGTTAAGAATCAAGAATCATAACGTACAACACTTAATGATAGTCATAGGGTACAATCATCCTGTCTTGATGTGTTCAGTTTAGGAAGAATTTGTCTGTAGATGTAAAACAATGAAGAACTCAGCTTGGAAGAATCACATGTCATTCTTGGTTTGGGGCCCAATGTCTTCCCTATGCTTCTCATTTTTAATTAAACCTTGATTGTATTTATCTCCTTGGCTACTGATTTATATATCAAAGAGGGTGAAAATAACTGTATCCTGTAGGCACATGCCTCTACACTACATGGCCAGGAGGTTGCATAACAGAAATTATTTCCTTTTTAATCTCTAAAAAGTCAGCACAAATGATCAGATCTCTCTTCCCCTCACTCTCACACACACTACTCTTAAGGCCCGGTCCCACTGGCTGACAGATGCAAAACGTATGCATAAAGGACACAGCGGACGAGCAAAA